>JBBBVU010000010.1:10213842-10240489 GCA_037177055.1 Atherinosoma microstoma
TTTTTTTTTGGTTGGGTTTGAAAAAAAGTTCCCAATTTCGGGGGGGGGGGGTTTGGGGAGGGGGTTTTTTGGCCCCCCCCCCCCCCCCCCCCCCCAAAAAAAAAAAAAAACAAACAAAAAAAAAAAACAACTCATAAATAATGCCAGACTTTTCCACCATTTAATAAGGCTGCTTAACTTTAGCAATATGCTGCCTTATGAAATGACTCCGTTGATGTAGGCCAACTCTTGGCAGGATGTTGTGGACTGCTGCTCCTCGCTTGTTCATCTCATGTAGGGCAGCATTTCTCCATCCATCCATCCATCCATTATCTGGGGTTGGGTCACGGGGACAGCAGTCTTATGTATAGAAACCCAGACTTCCCTCTTCCCGGGCCACTTTTTCCAGCTCATCCAGGAGAATCCTGAGGTGTTCTCAGGCCAGCCAAGAGACCTGGTCGCTCCAGTATGTCCTGGGTCTTCCATAGGGTCTCCTCTCAGTGGGAAGTGCCCAGAACATCTCACCAAGGAGGCATCCTCACCAGATGTCTCAGCCAGCTCATCTGGTTCCTCTGGATGTGGAGGAGCAGCGGCTGTACTCTCTTAGATGACCGAGCCTCTCACTCCATCTCTAAGGGAGAGCCCAGCCATTCTGCAGAGGAAACTCATTTCGGCCACTTGTATTTGCGATCACATTCTTTCGGTCACTAGCCACAGCTGGTGACCATAGGTGATGGTAGGAAAATGGACAGCCCGGTAAATCAAGAGCTACACCTTTGGGCTCAGCTCCCTCTTTACCACACCAGAGCGATGCAGAGCCCCCAGAGACTGCACTCCAGTCAATGGACATCTAAATTTCAGTCTGAAATAACTGCCCACTTCACTGTATCTGTTAGTGTTTTCAGACAAACACCCTTCGGGCTCTGACTCCGTTCTGGAGTCTCAGAACCTTGGTGCTTTCATGGAAACCAGCCCACATTCGTACTAATTTAACCAGAACCAAATTTGGGGGACTTTACTCTGTGGAATTAAGCAAAAACAGCTTAGATTTGGTCATCAGGCTTCATTATAACCTACGGTTTCTGTGGCATGACTATTGAGGCACCTTTACCTGTGAACTACGAAAGTCCAGGGAGAGAGTTGGAAGTGCTTATTAAAGGAGAAAAATCCTGGTTTTCCTAAAAATAAATAATCATAAATGGTAAACTTGAATTAATTGATGAAATCAATTTATCGCCCGGCCCTACCTCAAACTTAAAGTGCATGATGCAAATACATGAGCATATTAAATTAAAAAAAAAACTAAAACTGTTTCTTCTCCCCATTTGTTAGATTGGTATCACAGACACACTGGACCAGCAAAAGATATTAAATGCCATGCAGCAGATGCACCTGGACAAAATAGATCTAGACACTGTCTGCCAACTGGGAGCTACATTCAGTGGGTAGGATAATCATGGGTTTGTCATGTGTTCATGCCCAGCTAGCCTGTTTCAATCAACAAATATGCACTCAAATGAATGTTTAGGTCCAAAAATCTCTATATAAGTTTTGTCATCACAATTTTTCATTATTTTGTTTCTTTTTTATCTGCAGCTTAATGCTAACATGATCCAGTGTCCTAATAATGTCCAATAAAGCTTTAAGCTGCTTACAAAAAAAATTCCATAAACACTTCACAAAACCCAAAACAAACTTGGCGGTGGTGGCAAAAAAATGAATCACTTCTCAGCCTCACACCTTAAACCCTCCCCCACATTCACCCTGTCTATCCTCCTCCGCTGGAAGTCATCCATCAACCGTATGAGAACCTCACTGTCCTGCCTCTGAATGTCTGCAGCCAAAGCCTGAGCCAGGTTTTTAATGGTTTAAGTGGAGCTCCAATGATTTGTAAAGTGAGAGATGATGGTGGTTGCATTGAGCAAAAAGCCAGCGGCAGAAGCCAAACACTCCATGAATCCTTGTCCGGACTGGATTTGTCATTTTAAGTCTGCCTCGCCTGCTACGTTACACCAAGAGAAGAGTTAGAATATTACGGAATTTTGACGAAATGCCCCTTAATTTTGTTAGCTTGCTAGTTAAAAAAGAAAAAAGATTTAAAACATTTTGGAAGCAGAACGTAAAGAAACTATAGCTATTAGCTAATGCCAAAAATGCCTGTGTAGTATGTTTTACAAATATCTGCTGAACACAAGTTATCAGGTAATTAAATGGTACAGTAAATACTGTTGCCTCTGTTGATGAGGCAGCTGTGTTGTTCATACAAACAACCACTTATCTTAACCTCATGAGACCCACTAATTCATTTTTGTCCACTGTAATGCACATTAAATGTTTTCTTGTCTCTGTTGCTAAACATGTCACTCTAAGTCCTGATGTTGCTGAGAGAGGACAACAGTAGCTTTAAAGAGATTCTACATATGTTGGGGTGTGGCATTACCAAATCTCCTTAACCTGTCTTTTAAAAATCCTGGCATCACCAAAAGCTCATTTTATGGAAGAAAGGAAAGTGAGCATGATATTTACATTTAAATATTGTACTGATGATTTTATCATGCTTACTTTTTTTTTTTTAGGTTTTTAATTGGCTTAATTTTCCAAAATGAACATCTAATAAGTGATCTGAGTGAGTTTTCAGAACTAAGGGTATTTAATTTCATGGGCAAATAACTCTTATATTGATATTTACTGCAGTGTACATCAGGACTTTGTAATTCAGCAGCGTCTGTCACTGCATATTAACTCTGGATTTCTCACAGAGAAAACGGATGGAAAAGGCTACAGGACCTCTACCTGGACTTGGGAGGTTTCTTTTTGAAAACTACATTAAAAATATAAAGATAATATAAAATAATTTTGAACATTTCTTTTTAACCTGAGTAGAGAATTTAGAATTGCAGGAAAAAGCATCTAAGTAGCTTTAACTACCAGCTGTCTTTTAGCAGAACAGCTGCTTGAAACATAATTAATACAGGAACTGTGAAAATAAACAGGACCATATATCTGTAATTAAATACCATTTCTTCTTCAGACCATTGCACACTGACAACTAAAAGGCATCGACTTCACGCTGAGTTGGTAATGTTTGAACAAAAACTATCCATCAAAAAAGACGTATTTAGTTTTTTTCTCCTCTGTATGGTGTAACGTTCACTTGAGCTTATGTTGCACTGTACACCCACCCAGAGTCATACATACCTATAAAAAATGCAAAAGACACAATAACATTTCATTTCAATGTTACGTTTGGTTAAATGACGTTAATGTTTACCTAACTACATATTATCTTTTTACTTTAGCATAAAGCTGGTGGTTTTCCTGCAGGTGGTGAATGTATTGGATGTATTTCCTTTTTTCTCTGCAACTTTGTCATGCTTTACAGGCTTGAGAGCTGTCCGCCACAATGGCATCTGGGTCATTTCTTTCCACAACCAAAGTCAAGACAAGGATGACTTAATCTGTTTGGAGGAAATAACTCTTATTCTGCTGTAGTGTCCCACTCCAACACGCCTCTTCAGCAACTCGCACGGAACATATATAAGTTGCGCTGATCTGGATATAGTTCTGACATAATCGAAGACGATAGAAATAGAATAGAAGATAGAAAGTGGTGATATTGAGGGATCTTTAAGATTAATCGTTGCGTTTAATACCAAGATTAATTGTTAAATTAAGTAATCGTGACATTCTTAGTTGAATGTTGTTCAGTCTTACAAACAATATCAACCTGTTGGAGCTTGAGAATTTGATTATCAAGTGGCTTGTAATGTTTAAACATGCTGCTGCTGGGATGGGAGACAGAACTGATGATTGGTAAATGAAAGCCTAATAACCAGGATTTTATTGGGGCTTTTTAATTTTTGTCTTGGGACACAAACTAAGCTACATGTTAGAAATGCTACTCTTAGATACATTGAAAGGGTTGCAGTCCAAGGTTTGTGGATCATCTCACATTGCCCACACAGGAAGAAAATGAACACAAAGGTTTTAAAGTCCTCCACATAGTTTCTTATGTCTGCTTTCAGGCCTTAAGGAAACATATAATGCATGTTAGTTGAATAGGTGTACTGTAAGCAGCGTTATCTACAAGAAGTAATGTACTCGGAGCCAAATCTTTGCTGGTCTTATGTGCACACTACCTGACATATGACAGGTCTTATTCCACTTGGGAAAATGTGTGTACTGATCTTAGATGTATATCATTGTGCTCTCAGCAGCTGCTTTTGAGCAAGGTTATTGTTAGGTGCTAGAAAAAGTATGTTCAGAGGCACAAATTCAACTTCTATCAGCATTAAAACATAACATCTAGAGTGCCTTCAACAATATTCCCACCCCTGCCCATCATCACTCAATGCCCCTAGATAAACTAACAGCAGGAAAAAAGGAGGTGTGGGTGCAACAGAGGCTGACTGACACTGTTTACTCGGCCCTCTGACAGAGTGTTAGGAGGGCCTGGACGGCTGCCTGCTCAGTGCCCTCAGCAAGGGAAATGTACCATTAAGATAAGAACTATCAATATCCCCCAGTTTCCAGCGGATGGGAGAGAGGAACGGAGAAGGTGATGAATATAAATAACAAATCATTTAAGGTGGATGTTTTCTGGGAGCGATGATGGTATGGGTTAGTGTGAGGAGGTGGTGGGAAGAGGGCTCAGCCACCTGCTCAGTTTAGTTTGGTGGTCTCCAGGGAAATGCAGGGAGAATGTGAGCACTAAGTTCAGGCCAGTCCATCAGTCTGTCTCTGCTGTCATTGAGCATCTTAAGCAAATCATCAAATCATTTTTTTTCCCCTTTTTTCCTTCCATCATATTTGTTGGGTTCATTTGACCTTCTGACAATTTTAAAGCTCTATTCATCTGTGTGGAAAAGTTTGAAACTTGTCAGATAAGGATTTTACAGCTGTTTCATATTTTTAAAAAAAAGTGTAACTATAGAAATGTGGTCCCCCAACTAATAATTGATATTTTCAGTTAATCATTTTCACTTTACTCATTTTATAATATTGGATTCCATTAAATTGTAATTACCCATAACCTCCTCTTGAGGCCTCTTTTATCTACCTCCTGTCTGAAATGACATACCTAAAATGAATTAAGCATATCTTCACAACAACAAGGGCTGTATGTATAATCTTGGTCTCAAAACAAAGCTGAGACATGTGAGATTACTACAGAAGTGTCAGAATCAAGATATGTGTTACTGTGTCAAGAGTAAATTCACCTGGAACACAGTAGAAAACTTTAATGGTTATCTGACTCTAAAAGAAAACCACATTCCTTTCAGAGAAAACCAGAAGATAGCAGCCCAATTCATATAGGAATTAAGTGTAAAGTGTTTAATGAGGAACTATGCAAAAGTAGAAACTAAAAAAGTGAACCTGAGCAGTTTTACAGATGTTTTATCAAATGTAAGAGTCAGGAAAACCAATGGATAGCCCCCAAATTCACCTTTATAGATGCCATGAGGATCCAGAAAGAAGTGAACCCCAAGATAGTATATAATAGGAAGAGTCAGTACTTCACTATAAAACCCCCTTCATTTACATGGAAACTATCAGAAACTTCATAATTAATTTCAAAGGCAGAGTCATGGGCGAACACATTAGGTGAGTTTTTGGGGGTGAAAAAGAACTTTTGACCTCAAAAACAGTGAAAATAAGACTTATGATTTATGATCTTGTAATCATGCAAGAAGCTATAAAGTGGACAGTACTAGCAGCAACCTCCGACTGATTTTTTTTTTTTACAGCTCTTCTGTTTAGATGTTATTTAATCTTGAAATTCTTCCTAATTTGGGGTGTGTCCTTTTGTTCGACAGATGGCAGATATCCGCCTGCAAGGAAGCAGAGGGTAGTATAGCTGCGGTTTTTAGCCGGCTAAATGCGTGCCTTAGCTGTAGCCCGCATACCTCTGTTAGCTGGTTAGCTCCTGTTAGCTCTTGGCTACGGACAGCTCAGTTTGATGGGTGTCAATCATCTGTCCCCATGCTCACAGCCCTCCTCTCAGCGCCACCTTGTCGCCCATTTTTTTATTTTCTGGGAAGGACAAGATGAGTGGCGCTGCCAACAAGCTTCAATTCAGCTCATCAGAAACTGAGTCATGTGATGGAGGCTCTGTCCATTAATATACAGTCAATTAATTGCTTGGAGTGTTGCATTTTGATACCAATGCTTGGTAGAGTCTTATAGTTGAGTTTCTCCCCATCATTTTGGTATGCTACATGTTTGGATTGGTGCTTCTTAGTGTGTGCAAAGATCTTCTGTATTGTAACAGAAACATCCAATGAAATGAGAGCTTTAGGTATGAAAACTGTTTCCATGAATATCGACTGTGTTTTTCTAAGAGTTCTCCTTAAGTTGCTCTTATTTTTAGGTGCGAAGATCTGCAAAACTTCCTGTTAAGTGTGAGTCAGCAGAGCTGCTACCTGACAGAGACTATTCAAGATGTCATCAGCCGCTTTCCACGTCAGGCGTCTCAGGTATGTCATCTGTAGTGTTTCATTAGTTAAAGGCTTGTTGTTAACTGTTTAACATTCCTCTAGCAGCAGTTTGTGGAGTGACATTTATAAACTAAATTCGGGACTATGCTACAGCTGTCAACATTATCAAATTCTGTCATACAAAATCATGCATGTGTAATATAGATTAACTTTTTCATCTGCTGTCCACTGTCTGTCTTGGTGTCTTTTACATGAATAAGATAAATCTCTGTGTTTCTCTGGTTCCTCTGAGCAGTTGGTCTTCTCTATGGATCCCAATAAGGAGGCCCAGACCATCTGCAATAAGCTGGTAGTCCAGACTAAAGACCTGCAGAAGGAAGTCACTTGCCTCCGCAACCTCCTGTGTCAGGTCAACATGTGCACACACACCCACGCACCCATACATTGTGAGGCTCTCACTTATATTGACTATTTTAAAGCCAGTAACAGTGATGTTCCTTTACCAGGTTCAGTGTTTCCTCTAAGGGGCAGGCTCTCTGGGGAGCCATGGTGGCGTAAACAAATGACACTTGACAGATTTTACTTTTACCACATATGCGTCAGAACATTCCTATAAGGACAGAGTAAAGTGGCATTATTGATCATTGCTCTTACAATAGAAATCCACTGAATTTATTTATTTTCTCATTTTTTATTTATTCAAATGAAATTAGGGCTGGGCGATGTGACCTCAAATCTATATTGCGGTATAATCTGAAGCATGTGGTAACAATATAAGGTCTTTTCTTTCGTATGTTTGTCAAAATGTTCTGAACATACTCACACATCACAGCAGAACAAACACTTAAAAAAAAAAAGGATAAAATGCTATTGTCAGAAAAAAATGATTTTTAAAATTCTAAACCTTTCAACGGGCCTTAAAACTGTCTAAATTCACTACATCAGGACATTTCAGAAGTTGAACTGTTTTTCAGTCAATGTCAGATAAAGACGACAGGAATTTATAACTGTCGTTAATAAGCGGATGGATTTGTAAAACTATGAATGTTGTTGGTTTGAAACGTCCATGCGATTTACTAATAACATTTTAAATTTCCATTTGAAATCAATTAAATGTTCAGCCCTGCTGCACAATGCTACGTAATTAGAACTTCTAATGAAACCCGACGCCATGACAAGGATACGTTGTGTGACAGTGCAGGATAAACAGTCCAGTTAATAATCAATGACAAGTCTACAAAACTAAATGGTGAAAATATTAAAACTAAACTAAGAATGGAAAATAATGTAGAATTAATTTTATATGTGCAAGTGTTGACCCTGTCACTCGTGTCACTTGTTACTGGATCATATCGGTCAGGCTTGAGCACATTCATACTTGGAGCAAGTCAGTTTAAAATACCTTTCATGCACAGGTGGCTGTTACTGAGAGTTTCCCTTTTTTATATGAGGATTAAAAGCAACATGACCAAAACGTACTCTGTGTGTGGGTGGAAGGGGGGGCGGGGGGGTTGATGTTGGATTATACAAATTTTGGCAAGCTCAGACAGGTATGTTCATGTGTGCACCTGACTCTTCGTGTATATGTGTTTGCATTGGTATTGGAAGAAGAGAGAGTCGTTCCTGACAGGGCAAAATCCTCACAGCCCATAAGTCAGCACTGCTGTGACATGGACCTGTCAGCACACAGACACTGAGGCGGAGGGATGAGGGGGGCCGATGGGAAGAGAGGAGGGGACACAGGTTGGCGGGGTGAGGGAGTTTAAGAGGGGAGAAAGGGCCGTCTCGTAAAGGTTGGGGGTACGGCACGAGGTGAGGAGAGGAGGTGGAATAGTTGTAGATGGAGGAAGGTGTGTTTCAATTGCATTTATGAGGGGTCTTTGCTTGTCTCAGAAAGTAATCTGACGAGCAACACAGCCCATTTGTACACACTGGTTCCTAGTCCAAGGAGGATGGGTTCTCCACATGTACTCACAAACATGCACAAAAAAAAAAAAATCACTTTTTATTTCTGGAGTTCCTGCCTTTTGAAGCACAAAATACTACTTTATCAGCTCAACCTCAGTTTTCAAGTTGCTGGATTTTGATTCTACTTTACTGTGAAGTCATTTAGTGATGTTGGAAGATTGGGCCAAATAGGAAAGTGGATGTACTCGGAAAATTAATTAATCTTTCTGTCAAGTCATCATAATCAGTCTCTAAAGGATGTTGCAGCATCTTTTGTGATTGACCTAAAATGCCAGATTTTGCAGCAGCTTTTTTGTAAGTTGCAAAAATAGTTGCAGTGATTTTTAGTATTTATTTTTTTTTGTTTCTATTACAAAAGCACCTGAAGTTTATATACACTGCCTGACCAAGAAAAAAGTCACCACCAAATGGAAAAAAGGTCACACACTAAAATTTCATTGGACCACCTTTAGCTTTGATTACGGCAGCCTTTGCTGTGGCATTGTTTCGATAAGCTTCTGCAATATTCCAAGATTTATTTCCATCCAGTGTTGTATTAATTTTTCACCATGATGTTGTATTGATGATGGTAGAGTCTAACCACAGTGCAAAGTCAAATTTCACCACATCCCAAAGATTCTAAATGGGGTTAAGGTCTGGACTCTGGTGGCCAATCCATAAATGATCACATGCTCCCTGAACCACTCTTTCATAATTTGAGCCCATTGAATCCTGGCAGTGTCATCTTGGAATATGGCTGTGCCATCAAGCAAGATGGAATAACCTGCTCATTCATTATATTCAGGTAGTCAGGTGACCTCACCTTTTGAGCACATAATGTTGGTGAACCTGGACCTAAACAAAGACCTCTTCCTCTCACCCTACCCTTTCCCTCCGTTGTTGTCAGTGACACTTGTGTGTGTTTTCTGCAACTAATCTGCACTGCAAGTTACCAAACTGTAATGTCAACTCCAAATTACTGTATTGGTAAGGCAAGTTTATTTATATAGCACATTTCCTGTACAGGACAATTCAAGGTGCTTTACATACAAACATTAGAATCATTACAGCATAGTGTTAGTCACCTGAGAAAAACCCCTGAGAGAAGCTCAGAACCTCAGTACCCCCTATATTTTGAGCCTCTGGATCACCAGATCCAGAATATCTACATGATCCAGGTCAAACAATGTTGGATTATAACATCTACCATGATGTCATCTTGTAATTAAAAAAAAAAAATTGCCAAAGATTCTGGGCGTTATCTGTTGAGTTAGAAGCTGTAATGGTAAAATGATCCCCATCTTCCAATAGTAAAGAATCCTTAAAAACATTCCTGGATCCAGATGGTGATCCGGATTCCCCCCCCCAAAACGTAATCATTTGTTACTTTTTTCCATTTCTAATATTATCTGAAAATTTAATCAAAATCTGTCCATGACCTTTTGAGTTACGTTGCTTACAGAATATGCCACTGAAAACTTAAAAAAAATCAATTAAAAAAATGAACAGAAGCAAAAGAATGAAGAGTAGACATCCTTGACAAAATTACAAGGTTGTATTCATCTGAAGCTGTAACTAGAAGATGGCCTGTTGTAGTGTTTTCTAACGTTTTAGACATGGCTGCACTGAATGAATATGTCCTCCAAAGGAGGTGCATCATTGCCAGAATGACCCGCCGTGCGATGGGCTATGATCGTGTGATACGACAAATCAATATCAGCTGACATCCAGCACAAAAAAAGATGGAAAGGGTGCAAAAGATTTGGCCTCTAAACGCCACATTTGGTCTTTTTTTATTTTTAATGCATCGGCAGGGTTAACCCCCTCTGGTGGTTCCAGGGGGTATTGGAGTATGGAAAAATTCCTGGATCCAGACGGTGACAGCATACAGCTATATCAGCTGTAAATGCTGATTTAGTTAGATGAAATTAAAAATACTTTTGTAATAATAATAATAATAATTAGTACTTTTTTGTAGTTTGTCAATCATTTTTGTAGTTATTTGCCAAAATACAATGCTGATTCATTTATAGATTTCACAGCTGATCTGGATGTTATAGACTCAACATGGTGATTTTCTGCGTCTGTTGTCTCATCTCGGAGCTTATCTGATTGTGGTTTGTGGTAGAAAAATGTTTGTCTGTTGACAACTTTTGTTTGTCTTCAAGCTTAATGTTGCACGCGTTACGAAACACTTTATTCCCACTTTAATGTGGAACTCTGGGAAAGCAAGGTCTTTTTTAGACTGGAAAATGGGTCAGAAAGAGAGATGGAGGGTGTCATACAGCCATAGGCCCCTGGGTCTGGGATTCAAACCTGGACCACCTGCTTTGAGGGGTTTTGGCTTCCGTATGTAAAGCAGCAGCTCAATGAGCTGAGCTAAACAGCTCCTCAAAGGATGGGGAAGTGTCAATCAGGGTGCTCCACAGTGTTTTAGATGGCAGATGCTACATATTTCTCCTGCACGTCTTCACAGTAATAATCTGAAACACAGACGTAAAATTGATGTTTATCAGGTAACGTGGAAGTGTGCTGAGATTGTCAAAGTTGGATTAAAATTGCGGGTGATTTGTACAAAATTCCAAGAATGTGCCAACTTCGAAACGATTGACTGAATTTGCATTAGTGGTTAATGATACAATAATATATCAGTTCAGGGAAAATGATTGTGTTTGCTGATGTCACACATTCTGCCACAATACAATTTTAATTTGATTTGGTTCATGATCCACGAACTGACAATGATTGTATTAAATCAGCATGTGATTTTTCCCAATCACTTCTACTGATATCAAATTACAACAAGCAACTATAATATCAAAGTCTGATTTATATTCTAGAGCTCAGACTTTTAACGCTAGAAAACCCAGCTTTTTCTGACACTACTACTATGACCACAGGACCGCCAAAAGGCGGTGTGGTTTGAAAAAACATCTCAATCACCTACAATTAGGGGCCATTCGTTTGTAAATGCAGCCCTTACCTGCCCGATTAGCGGGTCGCAGACACGGAGACGCTCAAATCAGGGAGGAGGGGAATGCTTGTCAAGAGCCTGGAAGCTTCAGAGGACGACTGAGAGCTTTTCTCCTAAGTTGGGACTGGAGGGGGCTTTCAAAACTCACTCATAAAAACTCTATCACCCGGATTTACAGGTGTAACGGTTAGTAATGTAGCCTAAATATAGACATGTATTGTATCCACAGAAAGCCCATAATCTCCGCTATAAGCACATGTAAACCATGTCTACGAAACAGTCAAGACAACAAACAAAAGAGAAGGTAAACAAAGTCTGCAAAAATATCTAGACACAAGTTATGGATCCCTATGTCCGCTATCAGCATACACACAGACAAATGACATCCCTACTGAAAACACACACCTCACAGATTCCAAAAATATAAGTTTCATTTCACTGTGACCAAGATTCACCAAACCAGAAGCAAAAGGAGGCCGAATTTCTGCATCGCGTTACAGAAACATCGTCATAAAATTTAAATCCACTGGTTTAGATTATCTTTTACTGTCATGGATAAAACCGCAGTTAGTAAAAACTACATTTCCCATTGTGCTTTGGGAGTAATTTTCTTCTTGGTTACATGGGTTTGATTGGACAACGACATGTCAGTCATTCTGCGTCACTGCTGATGATTGGTTAGATGGAAACACTTTGTTGCGTTTCGCTTCAGCACAATAAAACTTTGCACAGATATTGTCAACATGTTGAGTGATGGTCTGGAGGTTTTTAATCTACTGGAGCAAGTTGTAAAAGTTTTTATAGCCTATATTATGAAATGCAAAAATGTTCAGGCGATGAGAAAAATCTGCGATTGTGGACGTTGTTAGTGTGCTTTATGAATTAACCGGAACTGAACCACCAGCTTCTGTCGCAAGCTCTCGTCTGGTTCACTGTTTTCATGGCTGCTTTTTCTTTTCAATATATATCCTTTTATTTCTGTTGGTCCACATATTACAATGCATTCCTGGTGCCGCATGAAGACCTGCGGTATGACATGACAGAAATCCTGTGTTTTTTTCCCCTATATTAGAAAGTTTTACTCTCTGAAAGTCTGAATGCCAGAGTGCTGAGCAGCATCTCGAGTGTGCGAGTTGATGCTTTGAGTATCCTGAAATAAGTTTATCTTCATCTTCCCATTCTTGACTTTTATTACTGACCAACAGAAAATCCTGGTGAAAATAGTAATTTAAAAAGAAAAATAAGAAAAAGAATTTAAATCTAAAAAAAAAAAAAAAATCTTAAAAGAATATCTCTGTTTGTAGACATTAAAACAGGATTAAGAAGTGTAAACCTTTGACATCTATTACTAACTACCCACAACAGGTTGTTGTGGTCATAGATTAACACTATTAGTATTCAGATGTGCTGAGCTGGGATAATATTTTGATCACGTGTGACTCGTGTCTTTTTCAGATATGCAACATCAGTGGCTTTATCAGTCTGTTGGAGCAACATTATTCAGTCATACAGAGATTGGGAATATTTATGTTTAAACCATCCATTTGTCTATTTTCTGCTGCTTATCCGTGGTGAGGTTTCAGGGCCATCAGGCCTAAGAAGAAAACTCAGACATCCCTCTCTCTCCCCAGCAACTCTCTCCAGCTCCTCCTGGGAGATCCTGAGCTGTTCTCAAAAGTTACATGATTGATTATACATGATCCACCTGTGTGATGATCAGTGTATATACGCACCTGTTTTGAAAGGCTCCAGAATCTGCTGCAGTACTAATCAAGAGACACCACCAAACAGGCAACACCATGAAGACCAAGAAGCTATCCAAACGGGGTCGGGGACGAGGTTGAAAAGAACAAATCACAGTTGGCGTTCTTCAAACCTCATATTCTGAGAAGTTGGGAGGTTTTATCAGAAATGGCTAAAACTTTGTAATTTGTTAGTCAGCTTTCCCCTCTATATCACATTTGGGAGAGAGAAATGTTACATCACCCTTTTTATTACACTTTTTAAGCCTTTGGAAATAAAAGTTTTCACCTGTTCAGCAGTTCATGGTCTTCTTCGTCCGTAACTCCTCCTCATGATAGATTTTCAACAGAAGAAAGATCTTGACTACAAGCAGACCAGTCAGGCACATGTATTTTATGTTTCTGAAGCCACATCAGTGTTTCATCTACCATTATATTGGGAGGTGCCCCGCCAAGTCAAGAGACCCAGCACCCCCTCTACAAGGTCAAGTTAATTTAGTTAGATTTTGTTTCTAGATGGCGCCAATTCACAACAGAAGTCATTTAAAGTCACCTTTCCTCTAGAACTAACAGCCGGATGTTATTTATCTTATTTACCTGACGGCATGTCATGGCTACTCTGTGTTGCGCTCTTGTAGTTCCACTCTGATGCGCAAACACCCCTCTCCTCCCCTGCTCTCCATCACATACACATGCAGGGTGTTGGGAGGTATGCACATCACGCTGGGTGTGGTGAGGGGGGCCTTGTTTGCTGCATCAGGCAGCGGATTACTTCTCAATTTTACCGTATTTACGCTTAGTCATGAAAACACAAGAAACATTGACAACACACAAACGCCTTCTGAGGGGTGTGCTATGCAGTGTATGGTGGGCAGGGCTGCTTGGTTGGCCTCACTTCCAGCACGGTGGGGTTACTGCCCCTCAATTTTAATTGCAAACAACACACTTCTCAATCATTCATGAGTGGGGGAGAGTGATGGGATACTCTTGCGGCCTTGTTTCCTGAGCACCGCCAGGGTGGGGTTCTGGCTTCAAACGGGTGTACGTTTAAGGGGACTTTTGGGCTCTTGGAGCCCTGGGGACTGTGCTCTGTCCACCCTGGGTGCCTGGCGGGGTCGGCGGCTGCCGATCTTGGCCCGCTGGGCTTGTGCCCTGTGGCTGCGGGGGGGGGGGGCTCTGGCTGGGGCCTCCCTCTGCTACCTCCTGGGCGGATGGATGCAGGTCGTCTTCGTGGTGTGGTGGCTAGGGTCCGTGTTCCGGAATGGCTGCCGATCGCCGAGGTCTCGAGGTTCCCTGGCCTGCCTCTGACCTTTGTGCAGGTGGGGTCACATGATCATTCCTCTTTGAACCCTCTCCACTCTGTATATTCTGCGTGCTGACAGTCACTGTGCTGTCCTGTAGCTTTATTTACTAATAAATACTTTCAGTTAGTTTTGTGTGTGTTTCTGCTACTCTGGTTTTAGTTGAGATACATGGTTTCTTTGAACTTGCTCATCTCTTCATGGTGCTCCTGACGGTTGTCGGCTTTGTCCTCCTGCGGGGGCCGTGGGAGGTTTTGTGTTTCTGTACAGGTGTAGCAGGTTGTCTAGAGTCTGTGGTTGGATTGCATTGTTTTCTATCTGGTGCATCTTTGTCTCCACTTTTTCTGTTTTCTTTTATTTTTTTTCTGTTTCTTCCAGTCAGCTCCAGCAATATTAAGTCCGAAAACACATCGACCACCTGATAATCAAACAAAAACATAATTTTTTTTTTTACTCTTTCTGGGAGGTGAAGATGGAAACACTTACACTCCAGCAAGGAGAAGCCAGGAGTATTTCTCCTGCTATGGTGTTGCGCAGAGAACTTCATGTCCGTCGCAGGATCCATCACAGCTGAACAAGCTGAATCTACCGTCATTGTAGTACGGTCATTTCTGGGTCGTATTCAGCTTAAAATAGATCCAATATTCTTTGTAGGTTTTATTAACATCAACACATTATCTGAGATCTGAACTTTAAGAATATTAAGAGCGACTCCACTGAATAAAAGTCTTCATCAGGACATTTAAAAAGTTAAACTTTTTTTCTGCTCTGAGTGTTTTTCGTCACAGCTTTTCAGTCATTCATGGACAATTAGTCTGTGATGAGGTTTGAAAATGCAACGTGAATTCATAGCTGACTGTAGCTGTTACATGATGGTTCAATTATTTTTATCGTGTCATATTCCCGCTGTAATGGGTAGGTTTCCTGTTAGAGCTACAGAGTTCATGAATACACGATTCAGCAGAGCTGATTATAAGGTTGATGATATTTACATCCTGTTATTTAAAAATGTATCTAATGAAACTAACACTGACTAGTCGAAACAGACTAATTAGTTTTAAGTAGGATACCATGTCTCTATTGCAGCACACGGGGCAGTGCAGTCCTTTCTAAGTGTTTTTGTGTTTCGTCAACAACCTTCTCTTCAAGGCTGTGAACCTGCAGAAACACTGCACACTATTGTAAGTCGTATATTATAGAGTCTGGTATTGTTTTCCTGAAATAACCAAGGGTCTACATGTTCAAAAGTTAAAAAAAAAAAAAGGGGGGGGGGGGGTCAAATTGATTGTAGGCATTCATAATTTAAATGGCATGAAGCTCGTACATGCCAAGGACACAGGTGTGCCTCCATACTATCACAGATGCTGGATTTTGCACACTTTACTGATAACATTTGGCTAACAAACGAATGACCTCTGAGACCTGGTAGAAGTGTTTATTTATTTACGATTTAAATGCCATTTTTCCAAATAAATTTAACTGAGTCATGAATCCTCAATTAGTTTGATTCTTTATAGACATAATCAGAATGGATAAATAATAGTATTTAGGACAATAGTTGCAAATGATTAGTCAACTTAAAAATCACTTATAGTGCTCATCCCTAGTGGGAATACATTATGTTACTGGACTTAATCATCTCAACAGCTCCTGGGGCTCATGGATGCTTTCTTTTTAACTTTGTAGACAGCATAGTTTCTCAGTAACTGGATTAAAATAATTCCTACAAGTTCCCATCACATACACCTAAAGTATAGCGACGAGTCTGTGTTATTTTGGAAATTTTTATTTATATTTTGTCTGTGCATCTCGTGGGAATGATGACTAAACAGGAACAGTTCCTTCTTGATGTCAGAATTCAGGAAATTGTCAGAAATCTGGGTTTATTGCCAAAACCACAAGTTACCAAGTCATATTTACTGGAGAGAAAAAAAACCTTTTTAAGCTCTGCTTGTTCCCCAGCTTTCTCACATGAGAAGGATTTGGTCTGACACCCTCTGATGAGAGCTCAGGAAAAGCATAATTCCTCCATGACTTGACTATGACCATGGTCCCACTCTCCACTTGGCTGATGAGTCCTGAAGGATTTGGCACAGGAAGTCTCGGTGACTCAAGTTCACGAGTGGTGTTGCAGTGGACCCAGACATGCTCTCACCCTCAAAATGAGTTTGTGTCATGTTAATACTGGAAAATGAGATATTGCTCACCCAGTTGAGCTTTAACTAGCCTGAACACTAAATAACCAGTAGAACTTCTGTAGGCTGGGTCAAGTTAAAATGGCTTCTGTTTCATGCAGAAGGTCACAAATCTGGAAGATTTGGT
Organism: Atherinosoma microstoma; assembly: GCA_037177055.1. Classification (NCBI taxonomy): domain Eukaryota; kingdom Metazoa; phylum Chordata; class Actinopteri; order Atheriniformes; family Atherinidae; genus Atherinosoma; species Atherinosoma microstoma. The sequence continues at coordinate 10,230,545 of JBBBVU010000010.1, forward strand.
GAGTATTTGTTTGTGTTTCTTAAGTTACTCTCTCTTTGTTCTTTTCTCTCAGATGGATGAAGCCAGAGATTGCTGCCATATTCCTCAACCTGGTTCCCCCATGAGCTGGAGGACGTGGTCCTGGACCAGAACTGTGCAGTCTCTGCTCGGAGCCACTTTCATCCTGCTTCTCTACAAAGCTGCTAGTGGAAAGCTTTACCTGCAGATGTACAAGAAGCTTGTTTAATCAGCTAATGCTAGTCTTTCTATGCTTTAGAAAAGCTCAAAGAGGCAGATTTATTGATGCCACTGTGTTTTGTTCCTCAATTTCCTGACTTCTCACTGGTTTAGGCTTTATTATTTACACTGCATTTTAAGTTACTGTGTATTTTAAGCCTTTAAATAATCAAATGTTCTTTTCTGGATCAGTTTTCTGTTGTTAATCCAGGATTAAAATCAGGATGTTTTTTTGTTTCAGTGCTTGAACCTTTCTGTTTTTTTATCCATTCTTAGTAATTTATATCACATTGTCTGTGGATGGACCCAACAGATTACTTAGTAGAAATGCTACCAGCAGTAGGGATGCATTGATATGAAAATTTTGGCCGGTACCGATATCTAATATTATTTTTGCAATGGCTGATAACCGATATTTACTGATATCTTTTTTTTTTTTTTTTTTAAATTCAGTTAAGAGGATCATATTCTGTAAAAAATTAAAGTTAACATTAGCAGCATTAGCTTCCCGCCAAAGTTTGTGAACCTCCAGTTGGTGGTTTTTCAGATGACGTGTCAAACTGATGGTGTTAAATGATTTGATGCAACATCCACCTCACATTACTTTGACGTTGCAAGTATTGCATACTGCTTTTTGAGTATCTTCTTTCGATACCATGACAAACTACCACACCGCTGACATTGCTTTTTTTACACCCTTAGTACTAACATGGCATGGTTTAAACACTGCAGCCTCCCTGAGTATTGTTGCCGCCCATGTCCATCCCTTTATGACCACAGTGTACCATCTTCTTGTGGCTACTTCCAGCAGAATAATGCATCATGTCACAAACCTCAAATCATCTCCAACTGGTTTCTTGAACTTGACACTGAGTTCCCTGTACTCCAATGGTCTCCACAGTCACCAGATCTCAATGCAGTAGATCACCTTCGGGATGTGGTGGAATGGGAGATTCTCATGGATGTGCAGCCGACACATCTGCAGCAGTTCTGATGCTGTCATGTCAATATAGAGCAAAATCTCTGAACAATGTTTCCAACACCTTGTTAAATCTATGCCACCAAGTTGTAAGCCAGTTCTGAAGGAAAAGGGGGGTCCAACCAAGTACTAGGAAGGTGGACCTGATAAAGTGGCTGGTGAGTATCTGTCTATTGACAGGACTCTTGATGTAATCTAAAACTGAGACTTATTCTTAAAAAGCTAATAGACTGAACCAACATCAGTCATTCTACTTTAAGATGTTAATATATGATTTCCTTCTTAGTTATCTGCTCCAATAGTAACTTATTTTGTTATTCTAGTGAAACTGACTTTAATACAAAAAGGTAAAACTAGTGATGAAGTCGGGTTGTAACAGACACCACAGCAGCTGCTGCTAAAGCAGTCATGTTCAATGTGCTGAAGAGAGCACACGGCGCTCTAAAGCTCCTTGTTGTTTTATGGTTTTCTTCCACGGGGATCATGGGAGAAATCCAATTTGCCCATTAATCTCTCCTGGTCAGGGTCTCCAGATACACCAGATCAAAGATGAGGGAAATGCTGTGTGACAGTGCTACAGATTTCCTCAAGAGACTTCAAAAAGATTGCGACGGAGGAGCCAATTGAAATGGACATATCACCTCTCGGTATTGCTTTGGGACAACCTGTCCAACCCCGCCAGCACCCCCCCTCACCACCATAGCCCACCCCCTCCTCCTTGAACCATCATTCCTGAGTTATGAGGGATAGTTTGTATAAGGTTGTAAAATAACTGTGCGTCATGCTTTGGGAATCGGGAATATTTTACACCTGTGCGTCATGTCGTTACGGCGGTGTGATCTCACCAAAAAGTAGTCTTTTATCAAAACGATTCACGCCAACAGTCTATTTTAGGGCTGCAGTAGAAATGGTCTTTCTGTGATGTGTCTTGACAACCGTGCATCACCTTCGATGTCAGTCTATCTGCAATTTAAGCACGGACGCGCCTCCAGTCTCCCTCCGCAGCCTTTACAGTTTACCTTATGGACTCTGTTCTTTTAGCGACACATCAGCCCTGATCCACATCAGTTTGCCTCATTTAGTTTGTAAAGTCTGAGTAGTTTTTTCTTTTCTTTGGAGTTGAGTAAGTGGCTCCTCTCCTGTGAGCTCGCGCGCTGCTGGGAGCACATCTCGGCGCTGCGGAGCTCCAGTCTGGATTCCAGCCAAGCCCGTCTGGTGTCAAACCAGCCTGAACAGATACTCTCAGACATCTCATTTCTTCACCTCATTCCTGAGACGGCACTCTGCCCACCCCTCGTGTAAAGCAATTTGAACCTGATAGCACATCATCTGCCTATCCCCTCTGAGAATCTCTGTTGGACTATTAAGACCATCTCCGCGCGCTTCTTCCTCATAAGCACTTCGCAGCCAGAATCTGAGCCAGTCATGGCTTTTACGCGCAAATCGTCCGCCCTTCGACTCTTCTGCATATTTTAAAGCTTGACTCGTTGATCCAGAGATCTGAAACTCTTTGTTTTATAACTTTAATCTGTAAAAATGCTCCGTCCAGATCCATAAAGGACCAAAAGTCTGGTTAATATGAACTTTTTGCCAAGTGGAATATGTTTTTATTTATCTGTAGCAATCTGCTGGCCGACGGCCAAGGTCGATGCATCCTGGTGGTAAGTAGCCTACTACTGTATTTTAATATTTATTTTTAACACTGGTATAGCCTTAGTGGAAAAGCTCCTGCACAACTTCACTTACCACGAAAACTTGCAGTAAGCATATAAAAAATGCAGTATTTAGATATTTTACTTCTAAAGAAAAGAAAGCATAAGTTGTCTTTCTGCTTTCATTAATGATGAATTTCCCTCAGACTGAGTGAGTAAATTCCCCCCATGGCTTTCAGAAGTGTATTTTTGCAGCTTGTTGGAGACTGAATATTTGGATAGATACGTTTCCAGGCTGAAGTAATTTGATCCGGTTTAATATCTCTTTATTTGCTGTCTTTCTCTTGAATCTTTAATTAATATTTGCAAAGGTCCTGCTTCCAAATTCCACGCTTCATAGTCTGATACCGAGGTTGCTATTTGTACAGATTATTTCTTTTTTCTTTTTTTTCTGCTCCTGCATCTTCAAATGAACTTCAAATTAATGGGAATCATTTCAAGGGCTTTAAAAAATATATTGATTTAGGCTATTTTTCATACTTTTGGAATAAATTTTTTTTTTTGTTTATTTTGTTTTAAATTTATTAATCATTTATTTACCTATACCTGAACTCCCTATAGTACTCGGTCCTAAATAATTGAAAACTACCCCCAAACGTTCATCTGGCTGCTGTTTCCTCCTCCATCCTGCAGGTACATGGGGACCCTGGGCTCCCAGGTGATGTGCGACAACATTCCCGGTCTGGTGAACAAGCAGCGCCAACTCTGTCGCCAGCACCCCAAAGTGATGCAGGCCATCGGTGCTGGGATGAAGGACTGGGTCTCTGAGTGCCAGCACCAGTTCCGCAACCACCGCTGGAACTGCAACACGACAGCCAGGGACCACAACCTCTTCGGACGCCTGCTGCTCCGCAGTGAGTAACCCAGGATGGATTCATCAGCAGTTTAAAAGTCCTGGGAAACATTGGGACGATGTGAAATCTTTCCTGCTGAAGTGTCTGAGCAAGTCACAAATCTTGTGTTAATCTAAAAAAAAAAAAAGGCTCTCGGTCTTTGAGTTAATTAATTCCCAACATAATTATCCAAGTTGACAATCTTTAAAGTAAATAGAAAGAGCGTAGGGGTGTATACTGGTTTATGATAAAGTTACTTCAGTAAAGGCTACTGGGTTGTGTTACCAGGTCACTTTGTGCTTCTGGCCTCTTCTGGAAACGTATCTGTGCGCCGTCGTGTCAGCTTGCAGCGACAAACATGTCGGGCCATGTGCCTGAACTTAATGTGGCAAATCTAAACAAGTGGTTAGTTTTTCAAGTGTTGGGTAAATCTACTGCCACTGAAACATAGTTCCCTCGCAGATCAGTTGTTTTCTTTCCACAGAGGTTGGATCGCATTCCACCCCTCTTCTCACTTTACCCACGTACATTTATCACGTCGGAGCAGCGAGTGGTTTCTCTGACAGCCTGTTCTCCTGTTGGTTGCTGTAATTGTCTGACTCGGTACTTTGTTATGGTTGTTATGACGTCGCGGCTTAAACAATTTTAGTGGTTGGATAAATTTAGATCATTAAGTGATTTGTAAAACACAAATGTTGAATAGCTTTTAGATTTTTTAGATGTGACTATCCTACTTACTAGAACATTGAAATAAACAAATAATCATTTAAATAATGGGACAAATAGGCTCAGTATTATAGTCTAATCAGTAACTGAGCTTTAATAGTGAAGATGTTCCTTTCTTTAGATTCACTTCGGCTACCGTCTCAGCCGGTTAATTACTCTCAGCTCAGCTCATTAAAATGAAAGATGGCAGACATTTAGTCTTTTTCCAAGCAAAAGTAATCTCAGAACTTTGAAGAGTCACGTCTGGTCATCAGCAGTGTTTATCTTCTCTAGTGATTTGTTGGAGAAGACACGTGATTTATGGACAGGTTTAAAAGTGGAGAGGACAGAGTTTTTTCTTTCTCCCGTCAGAGATGTGAGAATAAGTGTTGATGTGGTGAAGTGTGATCAGCATCCTTAGGGGATGAAGAGAGTAGGCCCACTGAACGTCTGTCTCACTGTGACAGATGTAACGACCTGTCAAAGTACAGGTGTGCCCCCCCCCCCCCCATGCTTTTTATACCATTTATAAAACACTTTCTCTCCTTTGAGACAAAAATGTGTTGTTGTTTTTTTTCTTTTTTTAAATTTCATTTGGTTTGAATTTGTTTTAGTTTCTGTGATAATTTATTATTTATCTAAAACCATAGAAAGTTTCTGCTTGTTTTTTTTTTTTTTTAAACAAACAAAAAGGTTTATGCCAGAAATGAAGGAAATGTGGAAGTGTACATTTGTTGCAATACATTTTTTTTTACACCTTTAAGACAGAATAAACATGTAGTTTTTTTTTTCTTATGATTTTATTAATATTTCATGGTTCTGCCAGGAGGAACTGCATCGCCATGATCTGAAAAACATCGAACTGAGTTTGTTTGCACATGCTGAGCTGAAGCTCGCGTTCCTGCTGGAGGGTTGGTGTGTTCACAATTTCAGGATCTGACAGACTGTTCATGACTGACTCTCCTGTTTAAATAAAGGATAGGGATGAATCAACAATAAGCGTGTAGTTAAATATGTCTTCCTGCTTCTCCTCAACATTTTCACAGATTTAGTTGGTTTTCTTTTTCACCTGTTTTGGTTTGTTCTGCTGTTAAGGATGTGTTATCTTTGGAAATGATGTTATGGGATGCAAACAATAAAATGATCCGAAACTCAGGTCTGCGTTGTGTTTGTGTCCATAAATCATTTAGCCCTTTTGTCTATTTTGTTACTTGGTAAAAGTAAAAAAAAATTTAACCTGCTGAGGTGATAAACCTAAAACACTTTAATCACTTTGACTTTCCATGATTTCTGTCTGAGGTTTATGGAGAAAGAACAAAAATAACTTCAGTAAACACTGCACAGATCAGGGGCCTGTTCCAGAAAGCAGGTTATGTAGAAACTCTGAGTATGTTAACCCTGAGTTGGGGGGGAAAACTCTGGGTTTTCCGGTCCAGAAAGCAAGGTAAGTCTTACCCAGAGTCTGTTACCATGGTAACTGACTCCATGAAGTAAACCTACTCTCTAGCAGGTTCACCATAAACGTGAGTTTCTACCTGTCTCCTCCCACCTGAAGCAGCTGTTAAGACATGGCTTGTCCATACTAACACCATTCCAGAGAGTTACAAGCTGAATTAATACACAATGAGTTATGTAGGGAGGACTTTTCACAACTCTGACGTGTTATTGAAATTTTCCTGATCAACATCGCATGTAGCCGCACCGTTTTGCAGTCACTCAGATTCTCCAGCCCTGTCCAACATGACAGCGGGTGTATCACATGTCCCCGTATTACTTTTTAAAAACTTCTTTGTAAATGGGACCTTTTTTTTTTAAATTATCATTACATTGGCAAGACAAAAGAGGAAAGTCCTCGCATGTCTGAAATAACTCCATAAATGTGTGATAGAGATCTACTGTTGGCCTATCTGGATTCCAGCAGACAGTTTCCTCACCATCCTCTTCCTCCTCACCATCCTCGTCCTCCTCCCTTGGTGAAGGTGATTAGTCTATATCTAAAATAAAAAATCTGGACATTAGATGAGAGGACATGTACTGTATGATTAAAACAGCATTTGTTGAGGGTTTAAATCACTAAACTGAATATTTATTTTGTATATCAAGTATGAAACAGACATAAAAAAATGTACAATTATAGTCGAAGTTATAATATATTACCTTCATTAAAGATGTGTTTATACTTCATTCCATGTGTGTGTTTAACCTTTAGGATTAAACCTACATAACACAACTTTATTTATAAAGCACTTTAAATCTCAGCTGAAACAAAGTGCTGCACAAAATAAACACAAGGAAATAAAACAACAGTGAAAAAAGGTAGACAATTATTGCTTTATTGTTTTTAAAACAATTTAAAAACAAAACAATTTTTACAAAAAGTTTAAAAAAGAGTTTAAAGAAACTATTTAAAAACAAATAAAACCAATAATCAAACAAACCATAAAACAAAAGCAGTTTAAACATTTAAAAGTAAATAAAAGAATCTTAAAATGCACTCTAAAATGCACGGGCAGCCAGTGGAGGGAAAAAACATAAAACTAAGATTTTGTTCTATCCACCAATATTTTAACCCACATCCTCCAGTTAAATATCCAGTCTATTCTGCTTCTCTCTGCTTAGCAACAGCATTGTTCCTTTTTCAATATATTGCCAATATGCTTCAATAAGAGCGCCAGTTAAATAACTGGCCTGTTGTCAGCGGTTGCCATGGTAATTCCAGGTATTGGGGCTCCGTTGATGGCTTTTTATAACGGTTCCCAACTGTGGGTAAAGATACTCAGAGTTGATTGAACCAATTCAAAGCAGCTGATCTGAAACCAAAAACTCAGAGTAAGTAGTTTCTTTTTAAACTCCGAGTTAGTTGAACCTCCTTTCTGGAGCGTCGATGACTAATGTTGTCCACGTCGTGTACTCATTGTCGCCACATGATGGGGCCAGTGAGCAGGTTATCTGTACTGGTCAGACTGATGTCAGCAGAAAAACTACATTTAAACTTTATTTGTAAATGATTTAAATCAGACAAAAGGATGAAACAACTTCAGGTAACCGATGTGACATTAGTGTGGTCAATCTGAACAAGTCCCACAGTATGAGGTGTGCTTTAGACCATGTGTGTTTGTGTATGTGATAAGGGCAGGTGGGGGTTGGGGGGGGGGGACACTTAAGCTCCATTTATAGACATAGAAATAGTCAATGTGAGCTCTCATGTGCCAGTGAATACGGTAGTCACACAGAGGGAAGGATTTCTGCATGCAGAGAGAAAAGAAAACATAAAGTCTGACTTTTCTTGTCGGTAAGCAGAAACATCAGAGAAGACGGTGTTGGATCATCTCTGTATGAAAACAGCAGTCTGGTGGAGAACAGCCGGCAAAGTAAGTGAACATTTCCCCTGATGTTGCCACATGTCTTTTTTCTCAATGTCTTCTGTAAACCTGTGGTGTTTCTGAGACATCTTTTCTTCCTGAGAATAACTAAACATCTGAGTTAAACACTTAAGATAGAGGGATACCATGCCATCACATGATGTCTTGTTTCTGTTTGCATTAGAAAAGATGCATGACTACATTCATTAAGCGTGACCTCTAAAATCAAACTTCATGAAAAACATGTAGAAATTTCCATCCTCATATGGCAGAAATGAATAAAGGAGAATATCTAAAATACAGCTTTATCTAAAGGATAAACTCCATATTCTGTGTGGCGCCTGCAGTGCCAGCCCAAGGCATAAGCAAGCTAAGCAACTGCTTAGGGCCACCACATCACCACATTTTTGTACAGCAGAGCAGAATCTTTAAGGTTTTCTATAATAAGAACTAAAGGACAAGTTGGCTACAGTTGTAAGCTAATTTGTAGATTTCATTTTATTCCAAGTTATAAAGCGAAAGTAACGAAACTTGTTTAATCTAAATGTGCTTGTTTATGTTTTTCCTTACTTTCACATACAAATTCAGTTCACCGCAGGCATACATCAGACTGCATATTAAAAAGTACACAATAATACTAATCCATTTTAAAGTGAAAAACCAGCCAGAGTGACACGAGTATGATGGAAGTCAACTTCAAATGATGCAAATGAATGGATGTGTTACATTTACGGGGTGTTACATGATCAAGAATCAGTAATAGTAAAGCACCAGTGTTGCTGAGGCGGTCTAGGAGGGGCCACAAATCAAATTCATCTTGGAGTCCAATAAAGGCTTAGGCTGGCCCTGGGCACTTGGATGTTAGCTGATGAGCTCATGGTCACCATGATGTATAAAAGAAAAACAGGCTCAACCCAGAGCTGCAGCTGCTTTTAGCTGTCCATTCATGCCAGACTGCTGCTGTGATTTACTGTTGAAAAATCTCTGCTGGGATCATTGTAGACGCTCATGCCTTATGTGTGTCTGGTTGGGAGACTTGGTTACCTTTTATTTCTGCAGGACACTCAAAACAGACAGTTTTCTGAGGCTGCACAAACTACAAAGATCTAAGCTTTAACTCCAGAGATAGCTGTGTCCACTGAAACATCATGTTTCAGTATGTTTTTGTGAGTTTGTGTTCCTCAGGTTGTGAATAATTCTATTGTGGGTCAGGTTCAGATCAAACCTCTGGGCAGGGTTCATTTAGAGGTTCATTTCCAGGAGCCAATGTAATGTATTGTATTAGGCAATGTAATGGTGTCTGGATTGATGAAACTTGTGCATGTGGATGAGATCAGTGACACCTGATAGCTGCAGCTGCAGTGGTTTACTTGGGTTCAAGCCTCCACCTCTTCGGTTTCATCCCCTCCCTGACAGCTCCCTTAGTGCCTTTAACGTTTCAGTGCACCATGCTTGGGCAAGTAAATCAGCTGTGTTTGTGCATGTTCATTCTCTTACCCTCTGTCAGCTTTACAGGGAGCTGTTGGTGAGTCATACATACTAACCAAAGTTTAGGTGATTAACGGCACAAGTTTGCTGTTTCTGATAGAGAACATGTTGCATTTGACATCTCTCCCCCCCCCCAAAAAAAGACCCAAAACTTTTATAAAACAAATCTGTGTACACCATTTCTTTTCTAGTCTTGTTTTTTCTTTTCTTTTCTTTTTTCTTTTGGTTTTAATCCCATAAATGAGCAATAGTTCTGGTCTGTTTCAGGTGATGTGTACAGTTTCTGCACATTTTGTGAACCATGTGAGTTTGAGCTACAATATACTGAAGATAAAAGTTTACAGTCAGATTTATAAAAAGCACCAAAAAAAAAAAAGGCAGCCAAAAAAAGGGAACAAATGCTCAGTTTGAAGACGGCAAAGTGCACAAGACAAGTTCAATCAAAGCTCTGAATCTATGCAGCGTTAGAAGAACTGAACTAACTTACTGTCCACCTTGCTAGGAACAGGTCGGACCCCCTTTTCCTCCAGAACTGCCTTAATTATCGGTTATCATAGACTCAACAAGGTGATGGAAACATTCCTCAGAGATTTTGCTCCATATTGACATGATAGCATCATACAGTTGCTGCACATCCATGATGAGAATCT
>JBBBVU010000010.1:10244709-10264223 GCA_037177055.1 Atherinosoma microstoma
CAGGAGAATCTAAGGATGGTCCCTAAATTCACCTTAGAAACACCATGAGGATCCAGAAAGAAGTGAAGCCCAAGATAATATATGATAGGAAGAATCAATACTTCACTATAAAACTTCCTTCATTGCCATGGAAACTACGAGATCTTCATAATTCATTTCATTGTCATAGGAGAACACAGTAGTAGTATTTTAGAGCTGGAATAAAACTTTTGACTTCAAAACAGCAAAAGTAAGACATGATTTATAATTTTTGCTCCTAGACAGACATCTTTATCAGCAGTCTCTGCTTTCATACGACACCTTGTTTGTGTGGTTTGTTTAAAGTGGAGAAATTAGCAGAAGCTCTAAAGTGGACGGTGCTGTTCTCATGTTTTTGTTACATTCCCTTATAATTGTTTGGGGTTTGAATTGTAATTTACTTGGATGCCGATGCTTGGTAGAGTCTTTTAGCGGAGTTTCTTCCCAGCATTTCAGGGTATGCTACATGTAAGGATTGGTGCTTTCCTACAGGATGTTAATGCTTCACCCAGAGGGCCTGAAGGAACTCTGACTAGTTTAATATCATCATGTTTAGTTGTGAACATTATTATTATTTGTAGCACCATACATGTCAGAAATCAGCCTCCATAAGTGGTGTAAGTGCGTGATCCTTGACTTGTGTTATAGTTTCATCTCAGAGGTTAGAAACACAGGCACTCTTTTCCTTCCTCAGCCTTTGATCTTGCTCTGATTTCTTTGTTACTGTGCATGTGGATGGAGATGAGGGCTCTGCATCAGGGCATTGCTGGTAAGGTGTTTATCTATCTTGGAGATATATGAAGCAGTGTTTTTTGTTTGTTTAATTTTTTATTATTTCATGCTTTGCAAGGAGCGTGATAGCAGAAAACAAACATGGGTTCCACGGGTTGCAGCAGCGAGTAACTGTCATGGCTGCATTTTGACGTCAGTAGGCCAGTGGTGGGAAATGCGGAGAGACTTACCAGTAACAGCGCCGACTGTTTAATTGAGCTTTTCAGTGAATCAGCAGAGCGTGACGTCCTGGTTAGAGGAAACTGCATAACTAACAGAATTTACAATGTGCTCAAAAACAAATCTAACATTCAATAATTAATTAAACTGAAACACAGTCATAAAAAGGCTTTAAGATAATGGAAAATAGAGAAGTTGCAAAGGCTGCAAGGAAATATGTTAAGATACTTCAGCCATTTCTAAAGATTCTTTCAGGATGACGCACAAAAAAGGAAATTTAGTGAGAACTCTGCAGTTTTGTTTAGATTATACAAACAAGACTGGGATAAAATCATGCATGTGGGTCCACCACATATGGCCACTGGAGGAAGTTTGTTAAAAGGACGGTCTGTGTTTATAATGTTGGATCAGTATTTTGCTGTCTGACTCAGTGCTGCAGGACCTTTGGTTTGCTGAGAGATCAGTTCTCTGATCAGTGCTCATTCAGGACTGTAACACAACTTTCACACAACAACCTGGAAAACTTTCAGCACAGCATTCAAACAGATGCATTTTCTATATGTTTGATATAAATGAACATTTACAGTCAGTGGAACGGCTGACGCAGATGTCTGCTGATACTTGAGTTTATTCCTCAGCATTTACACCATGTTGCTCTCACTTTGCTGGAAGTGACTGAGAGTTGCAATTAAAACACGAAACAGAACTTAATAACTGAATTAAAATCATGATTGTTGGAGCTGAATACGTCACCAGTCGGTACAAACACTGGAATCACTGCACTGTGTTTGCTGAGGTTGTATCCCATTTATGCCAAGGAGAAGGATTTGATTATGAACCACTCTTTAATTAAAAATTTAAAAATAGAGGATAATCCTGCATTTTACACTTTCACGATACACTTTTTATTTTTTTATTTTAGATTAATTTAAATTTCTAACTCAGTCTAGCCTTAATATTTCAATATTGGACTCATTACATGGTACAATGCTATTATCATTAATGTGATGTTCTAAAATATATAATTTGTTTTTCATAAAATAAATGTATAAATAAATTATCATTTTTATAAAATAAATATTTTATATATAACAATCAAATAAAATATGTATTTAATTCTATTTGATATTTTTTGTATAAACGCAGGTCTTGACACAGAACCTTATATATTATATTTATAATTGATAAACGGGCTGAATGTTTGCTGCATAGTTTATTTTGCTCAGTGTTTTACTATATGAGCCACATTCACGTGTTCACTTGCACGATCACGCAGCTGTGAATACTGCGTCTCCACATCATCCTCTCACCTTCAAGTCAAACATATATGTAATCTAAATGAATCATGTAGGTCGAATATTACATGTTTATGAAATGCATAATTAATGTAATTATTCCAGTGTTTAAAATAAAATGACAAAAAGATCGCATTAATTGTTTAGGTTTTAAAATTAATTGCTTTAGTTGAGCTTTCTTCTACTTTACAGCAGCAGCTAACCTGTTTAATAACCTGCAACTTTTACCTGATGGCCCTTTTTCCCTTTAATCATTAGATAATAGAACAAGCTGCAAATGTGTCAGAAAATAACTCATTTTAGATTTAGATCTTCATTCTTACAGTGGGACAACAACTTGTCTCTTTAAGGTTGCACACATTCATTCTGATTGTTTTGGATACTTTATGGACTCACGAGTTTAATTACAATGAGATATGATATAAATTCAGTTTGCTGTTATTATCACAAATTCTGTCACGATTTGACCAGGATCCTGTGATCAATATAAGAAAATACCACAGCTGACTTACCACAATCAGTTCCATTCATATCAAATCACAAAACGTAACTTAAACGTCAAAATATGATTTTATCCCTGAGCCCAGTCTGTTTAAAATGTACTTTTACAGATAAAACCAAGTAGTTTAAGATGATCTACCCACTATTTGATCAATTAACCACTACTAAATAATTAAAGCTCCTCTGTGGGAAACCTAAAGATTTTATTCTGTCCCTTCAGGCAGCCGAGAAGTAGCCTTCGTCTACGCCATCTCCTCAGCTGGAGTAGTTTACACGCTGTCACGCGCCTGCAGCCAAGGCGAGCTGGACTCTTGCTCCTGCGACCCCACCAAAAAGGGCTCATCACGGGATGACAAGGGCTCCTTTGACTGGGGAGGCTGCAGCGACCATGTGGAGCATGCCATGCGCTTCAGCCAAACCTTCGTGGACGCTAAGGAGAGGAAGGAGAGGGATGCCCGGGCACTGATGAACTTGCACAACAGCAGAGCTGGGAGGAAGGTATAGATGGCTGAACACCTGGGAATTACAAAAGAGCTGTCGTACTCCTTTGTTTTGTCCTAAATCGATTACGTGCTCTTCTGTCCAGGCAGTGAAGCGCTTTATGAATCTGGAGTGTAAATGCCATGGTGTCAGCGGGTCGTGCAGCGTCCGCACCTGCTGGCTGGCCATGGCCGACTTCAGACACACAGGCGACCACCTGAGGAAGAGGTATAACAGTGCTGTGCAGGTCGCAGTTAACCAGTACGGCACTGGTTTCACAGCTGCTCACACACACTTCAAACGCCCCAGCAAGAATGACCTGGTCTACCTTGAAGACTCTCCAGATTACTGCATACGGGACCAGGAGTCAGGTAAACACCTCATCTGTCTGCATCATTGTGTTTCTTACTACAGCGGTGGAAAGTTAAAGATTGAAGCATCAACTAAATACAGCAATGGTCCTTTATGAATAACATATGGATGCTATACGTTTTTGGGTAATAATTTTGAAGTCCTCGCGCAATTGGAATCGACAATATCATGACCAACTGATAATGGAATGAAGGATACTGTGAAAAAATATAGCTGCATGATACCTCTGTGAATAAGAAGTCCAAACCTGGCGCAGATTTCTAACATCTGTCTCGCTTCGATGAAGTAAAAGTCAGATGAAATGCTACATGACTGAAAAAATGCATCAAATTTAGTACCATAAAAGAAAGTGACCTGGGTTGGATTTAAAAAAAATGTATTTGTGCTGTTCAGACTGTCATTAAAAGATCAGATGTTGTTCATATATGGGCAAAAAAGCAAGATTTGAGTCACTTTTGCCTGCAGTGTGTACGGAGCCTTTGAATACTTTGAGCCTCTTTCAGACTTGCATTGTGGAATATGTGCGGTAAAGTCCATTGGCTCTTTAACCAGAGTTGTCTTTTCAAGCATATCGCTTCCTCGCAGACTTTTAACGTCGCAGCTATGTTCACACATGGGGAAATGTTCTGGATAAGTCGGTTGTCGAAACAGGGTAGGACGTCTTTTTGTTGTGATTTGTCCGGAACATTTCCTTTACGTTCAGGCAAAACGACGTGCTGCAACATTTCCGCTCTTATGACATGGGGGCTAGCCGGTAAATGTCCGCTACAGCTCCGCGGTAAAAGAGCGGAACGTTTGTCTGAATGCAACCGGTATAAAAGACAAAGTCCGCAACATTACTGCTTTTCAGAGCAAGTCTGAAAGGGGCTATAGAGTCATAGTTAAGGGAGATTTGTTAAGATGTGCAAATGTCAGTATATATGTTACTGGTGAAGAATTAATGAAGATGGTACATTGCACAAATGAAAAAAGTTTCTGCTTTGTCTACAAAAACAAAAGGACCACTTTCATGATGATTAGGAGTATCTATTTGGAATGATGCAGCTGTATTCTAAACCAATCAAATCTTAGTACAACATGTAAACATTATCTCTGCAATGGTCAACTTGGATAATGAAATGCCGAATTAAGTTAGAGAGGTTTTGGTAAGGAGTTCAGGTAAGGTCTCCAAAATGACCATTTTGGCACAGTTTGGCACCATCTGTTCTCCAAGTATCCCATTTGGAGGTCCTCTGGTTTTAGAAAGTTTAATCATACTCTGATGTTCCTTCAAAATGGGTTTTGGAACTGATGCATTTTTATCTTATCGGCAACCCAAACCAGAGTTGTGTTCTACATGGTTCATATTTCTCTGCTGCCACGCTATGATCACGCTTCAGGCAAATATGGCTTGAATCTTTTTTTTTGTCCATACGTGACCCATATCTAATCTTTTTGTGTTTAAAAAGCACAGATCCCTTTTTTTTTCTCTCAAATCCGTTTTTGTCCCTCCTCCTTCCCCGTGTTCTTCATAGACACATTGTGTTTCTGTGCCCTGGAGGTGTGGCTTCGGGGGGGGGGGGAGTCTGAAGAAAGCGGTTTGGACTTTTGAATTGTTTTTCAAAATGTAGCTTGCTTGAACCGTTTTTCCAGGATCTCCTACCCTACCTATAAGTTATAACATGAAGAACCAAACAAATAAAAATAGTATCTTAGCTAAAAATCAGAATTGAGCATTGCCTTGTTTAAGTCACACATGAAAGATGTTTAGATTTTCAAATGAAAAAATTTTCTGTTTGATGTTTTCCATCTTTCTTGTGGGAAAACATGGGCAAAGACATAGCTTTGTAATATGTGAGGTCCCTACTGGCTCGCCAAGTACTGGAGTATTTGGAGTAATGTGATGGAGCAAAAGAATCCTAACTTTCTTTAAATTGGAACTTCTCTCTGTAATAATGCTTCAACAAAGCGTCCTCAAGAAAACTGGCTGCAGTTTTTGGAGTTAATTTTTTTTCTTTTGACTTTTCATCTTTCTGTACTTTAGATGTAAAATGTGGTATCACTGAAGGATTTTAGCTTTTTGCATATTTAAATTCACAATAGTATTATTCATAAATGCTGTTTATGTGGTCTGGGGTTAAAAATGTGATGGAGAGGTCTCCTCTAGGGGCTTTTACAATTTCCTGCTTTTGTGTTTTTGGAGGAATCAAAATGAACATGATTGATGACAGCGTAGCGCTCAGAGTGTGTGTGAGGCTACAACATGAGGACAAGTGTGAGAAAGAAAATGTTTGTGTATTAAAACTGGGTGAGAGAGCAAGAAGATGAAGAGCAGGGCATGAGTGTCTTCCAGAGGAGGTGGATGCCTGTCAGGCAGCAGATGATCCGTGGAGATCGGGTGTCTGCCAGTTAAAGAGCCATTACACACTTCTGTGGGCTGAAACCTTAGAGCGCCACCCACCATTATAAATCACCTCCACTGGAAACATACACACACCGCTTCAGGGCAACATTGGCCAGCCAAGAGAGGTATATTTCAGGAATGGATTGGTTCACTAAACACACTTATAGTGTTATTCATATTTCATATATTTCCTTTTTGCTGCATTGTAGACAAACAAAATTATATTAAAAGGAAACTCAGCAATGATTTTACACTCATCTGGCTCTCAGCTACAGAACTGAGTCATATCTTTGCAGAATCTGTGTATTTCTCAATACGAGAAACATGAAGAGGCAAATCAGACCTGAAAATTGCTTGTTTTGGAACGATGTGTCATGTATTCTGTGGGCAGTACAATTTATCAGTGTTCGTCACGGTCCTTACGGCTTTAAAGAGTCTGTTAAAGCTGATCCAACCCTTTTTTTGTAGACACATGGTTTTTATTTAGGGACAAGACATTTTCATGTTGGGAAATGAGAGCAGTGGAGGTTGGTTATTTTCAGTGATGTTTATGTACGGACTAGAAACTCGGATACTGCAAATCATCCTAGAATGCATCTAAAATAGTAGTCTCTAAATTCACAGATTATTTGGAAATAATCAGACTATTACTAATTTGAGTAAAGCTATGACCATAAAAGCAATTATCAGGTTAGAAAAAATAGTCATTTTCCAAAAGAAACAGTTTAGTTCATTCTTGAAAAGCAGGTGTTCACAGGAGATAGACTGAAGAGCTAAACAATTATCACAAAATCTTTTAAATTATCCTTTTATTCTTGATGATGAAGATAAAATTTATAGGTATGTTTTCTGGTATAAATATACCTGAACTTAAAGTCCCCCTCAGCTACAATTCAACTGTTTACCCATTTGTAAAACGTTTGGCGTTTACGTGTTAGCGCACAGGAGCCATTAATGCCTTGGATCTGCAGAGCGCCACCTACAGTCTCAGACAGACGAGGTCATACTAACAACCTGTTTTTCATGTGAGCAGCCAATGAAATGAGAAACAAGCACAAGTCAGAGGAAGACTTGTGCTTCCATGCAAAGTTGAAAACAACCAGAGAGTGATGCATGTCTAATATTGTATAAAGCAAATGAAATATATGATTTTTCTTATACTTTTGCAATTTAGCTTCCTCTTATTATGAATTGCTCTCTGCTTCAAACATTTCTGCCTTATTTACCCTGATATTATAACTACTAAACAAAGTGTAGGATAAATGGAGTCAATGTAAACACGGGTGAGTTTTTAAGAGGATAAAAACTGCTGGTGAGGGACTGAAAAATAATTTTTGACTGATTCTAAAAAGATGCTGAGCATAAAAAGTCCCTCCTTTATGGGACTTGTATTTGTATAGCACTGATTCACAACAGCGTTATCTCAAGGTACTTTTACAAACAAAGTCCAATTCAGTCCAGTTAAAGGGATACTGTGTAACTTTTGGCCACTAGGGGGAGCTGAACCTGCAACTTCCAACGGGCCACACGGCACTGTCGCAAAATGAAACCATTTCCATCCGTGTTTTGGAATCGTGTTTGCAGACCACTTTGACCTGCTGATAGCAAAGTAATTCAGATCCAAGAATTTTTCAAAGGATTCTTCACCATTGAAGGATAGGGCCCTGGTGGAGGTATGTGACTGAGTGCTTCTAGTTATATATGTATCCATTTTATCTCCTGGTTGTAATGAAAATGTCAGCATTAGCCCGTAGCTTATGGGACATTACAGCACATGGAAACCATAAAACTAAACCAAGCCAGTTGCTAATCATTCTGTTACTTCTTTGATATTTACATGAGTTAGGAAATGCATTTATTCCATGAAAACCTGCAGCATTTGCACAAAAACTTTTAGGGAGTCACGTTAGCTTTGGTCTGTAGCCGATTAGCTTCAACTAGCCGCATTTAGACACAGACGTATACTGCAAAGTTCTGCAGCTCATCAGGAATTACTGCCGTTGTTTTGAATAAAAGCTGGCTGAAAGATGTGAAGTAAATCACATTTTGGAAGTTTTGTATAACAGGCACATCTGGAGCGATCCCTTTCCCACTTTCTCTTTCTGGCCTTCTCAGACACCGTTTTCACCTTCTTACTTCGTTCAGCCATGACAAACTTTAGATCGAAGAGGAGGAAAAAGTAGCACAAAGCAGAGCGCTCTGCGTTTATAGAAAGCAAAGCGCTGCAGTTCACATGATCCCATGAGAGACGGATCCACTACTACCAAGTTACAATGTCTGGTTTCTGAAGAGGGCAGCCCCCTATTATATGATCCACATTAGTCCAATTTATAATAACTGTGTTCATATAAACCAGTTCATAAAATAACTACCTAGCTAAGGAAACCAAGGAATTGCATCAAATCTTTACTTTGATTCAATTCTCCATCCTGAGGGGACAGTGGAGAGGAAAACAGGAAGGAAAACCTTCATCATAACCAGGAAGGACAACCATCTGCCTGGACCGGTTAGGGGTGGAGAGGACAGGAAAGAGGGGTCAACAAGCACCATAGCTCTAAACCTGGGATACCTGCTGAGAAAGAAGAAGAGAAACACAAGTTAATGACAACAATAACATCATATATTTATACATGGAGATTAAAGAGAGCAGAGAGGAGCCCAGTGCATCATGGGACATCCCCCAGCAGCCTCGGCATATAGCAGCAGAACTAAAGGGATGGCTAAAGGCCAGTTGTTTAGTGAGATGATTAAATGTAAAGATGTAGGGAGGGGGGGACTCCA
The DNA here is from genome assembly GCA_037177055.1 of Atherinosoma microstoma. Lineage (NCBI taxonomy): Eukaryota > Metazoa > Chordata > Actinopteri > Atheriniformes > Atherinidae > Atherinosoma > Atherinosoma microstoma. Next base: position 10,253,491 of record JBBBVU010000010.1, read on the forward strand.
GAGGAGGCTGAAAATCCTGCTAATTACAGTACAATATGCATCAACAATGGCGGGATGTTGCAATCCTCGAGTGACTGAGTGAACTGGAGAATCCAATCGGGGCAAAGTCGCTGTGCTCCTGTTCCTGGTGAGACAGGACCCCAGGCAGAAAGCTCAGCGCAGCCGCTCTGCGTTCAGTGCTGCTAAAACAGCTTTGTCTAAGGTGATGATCATATTTGATGCCTCCACAGAAATGGGCAGAAATTAAAGATTTTCTTTTGCTCTCGTACGCTAATGCGCTCTTGCATATATATATATTTTTCCCTCTCGTGCACAGTGCGCCCCTTGACAAATTGCGCCCTGGGCGCTTGCCCACATCACCCAAAGCAAGAACCGTCACTGCGAGGTGTTCCCAAGCCGAGAGATGTAATCCCTCCAGCGTGTCTTGGGTCTACCCCGAGGTCTACTCCCGGTGGGACGTGCCCGGAATACCTCCAGGAGTCATCCTAACCTAATAACCTAACCTAATATCACCTCCATAGAAATGAAAATTTATATCATGTTGTCTAATGATATTGGCTGAAGGAAGCATGTATATAATGACAAATATTGGTCCAAGTACAGAGCCCTGAGGAACTCCTTGACTTACTCTGGAGTGTGAAGAAGACTCATTATTTACTGAAATCTATCAGATAGATATGACTTAAAGCAGCCTGATGCACTTCCTGTAATCCCAAAGTCATGTTCAAGACTTTGTAACATAATATTGTGATCGGTGGTATCATATGCAGCACTGGGATCTAACAGGACCAGTACAGACAGGAGTCTGTTATCTGAGACCATGAGGAGATCTTTGGTAACTTTCACCAGTGCTGTTTATTTGCTTTGATGCATTAACAAACACGGTCTTTATTTATAAATTTAGCAAAAAACACCTCCATGTTTTTTTAAGGATTGAAGAGTGTAAGCAGCAGCCAGGAGCTGCTGATCAAATATATTTGATTAACTGATCATCGATCAGTGTGATCATCTCTATAAAAGCAGAAGTTTTGGATGTTTGCAGCTCTGCAGCCTTCAGGTGTGTGTTTGGTGTGATATGTGGTGTTGTATTTACCTCATTTTAAGACCCAGTCATGATAAATAAAACATTAAAGGATCTACTTTCTTCCCCACATGACAGTAAGAAGTCTTGCAGTGTTTTCCCAGGGAACTGAAGGTTCCCTGTGATCCTCAGGGACACACACATGCATGTAAACTGGCTCTCAGTCATGACATGCACTGTACGTTGAATCATCTTCTCTTTCATTTGGTCACACAACCATGAAGCGCAATCAATCTTGAAAACACACATTTCAGTTCTCCTCCTATCACACACAGAAAAACCTCTGAGAGACATGCAAACTGGCCTTCAATCACTCTGGAAACACACACTGAATCCATTCTCACAGACGTTTTTGAAACCCACAGGCCTAGAGCCCACAGAGATAGCGAGACGGCCCCTCTGCGCCTCTTCAGAGTGTGAAATCAATTTCCCTCGGCCCCAGCGAGGCTCAGGTGCTAAACTCATCTCTCGGCGCCCCCTCATCTTAATTCAATAAGCAGACGCAGGGAGAGTGAGGTCCTTGAGGAAGACTCTGGCCGTGATGTCACCCCTAGCAGCGCAGCATACCGCAGGTGAAGGACGGGTTGGCCTGCTGCCAGAAAAGGGGTGGAGCTCAGGTCGTGTCCAGACATATTACCTGTAGAGGGAAAGGTGCAGAGATGGCGAGCACCCAGAGCAAAGCAGAATGTAAACACCAGCAAATTCCACAAAATGTTGGAGACAGAGCTTTTCTAAACCTTTCTTCATACAGGAGGAGCTGGCTGAACAAACCTGTCTTTCAGTAGCAGTCGGTGTTACCTGAACAGAGCAGCCGCAGTCCTCTGCTGGAGCTACACCTGCACCAACCAGCTCAGCCGTTTACTTTACACTTATTTTCAACAGCAGACCAAAACGACAAGCAACTTTTTTTTATTATTATTATTTGTTCTTCAATCTTTAACAGATTATAGCAGTAAAAATAAATCATCATATCTGAGCACGTTTAGATTCAAAACGGCTGCTGCTCACAAAGCTCAGGAACATCTCCAGTATTAGGTCAGAGCTTTCCCCTGATAAACTAAAGTTTTATATTTCACTGCAGTACATGTGGTAATCAATCAATCAAATTTTATTTGCAATAACCAAAAGCTACTCTAAGTGCTTTACAACAGAACCATAAAAAAGTAGCTTTGTAAAAACAAGAAGTCCATAAAATGGGCAAAATAAGAATAATGAAATAAAACACACCTACAGTATCTCACAAAAGTGAGTCTATGCTTCACATTATGGCAACATTTTTATTGTATCATTTTAAAGGACAATCCTATGGAAGTGAAACTTGGATATAACATAGAGTAGCCACTGTACAACTGAAAATTACTCAACACACAGCCATTTTTGTATGAATAGCCTGCAACACAAGTGAGTACACCTCACAGTGAGCTGTCCACATTGTGCTCAATGTGTCAATATTTTGTGTGGACACCATTGTTATCCAGCACAGCGTTCATCCTCTTGGGAATGGAGTTCACCAGAGCTGCACAGGTTGTTACTGGAATCCTCTTCCAGTCGTCCACCATCACATCACAGAGCTGATGGATGTTGGACCTTGTACTCCTCTACTTTCCGTCTGAGGATGCCCCACAGGTGCTCAATTCATTCCTGGTGTGGAGACATACTTGGCCACTCCATCACATTCATCTTCAGCTTCCTCAGCAACGTAGTGTTCTTCTTGGAGGTGAGTTTGGGGTCATTTTGATGCTGGAAAACTGTCATGTTGCCCAGTCTCCAAAGGGACAGGATCAGATTCTGCTTCAGAATAACACAGGACATGTTGGAATTCATGTTTCCCTCAATGAAGCCCAGTTCCACAATGCTGGGAGTACTCATGTAGACCCAGACCACGATGCTACGACTGCCAAGCTGGACTGTAGGCAAGACACAATTATCTCGCTACTCCTGATCAGAGTGCCACCACACATGCTGAACATCATGACCCAAAACAAGTAAAAAGGATTCTGGTCAGTCTGCAGGACATGGTTCTAGTAATTCATGCTCTTGGTAGGGATGGGCGATATGTTATTGTGTACAATATACCATCAAAGAAATTCCCCATGGTAATGATTTGTCATCTTGGTTGTGGAGAGCTTTATATGTGAGGAGAAGAATTTTAAACTCTATCCTGGATTTAACAGGAAGCCAATGAAGAGAAGCTAAAGAAGCCTCTAGAATTATTTCAGGGCTCTCAAGACTGAATGTGGTGATAGATTAATAGTACGAAAGATTAGGGTGAATTTTGTATTTTATTTTTTTTATCGTCATTTATTGTTACCATGATAAAAACCATAAATTATCATGATAAATCTTTTAGTCCATATCGCCCATCCCTAGCTCTTGGACTGGTTATCTTCAGCAAACAGTTTGCAAGCTTTCTTGAGATCCAGCTTCAGAAGAGGCTTCCTTCTGGGACAACATCCATGCAGACCAACATGATGCTGTATGCAGTGTATGCTCTGATCACTGAGACTCACTTCCTGCTTCTCCAATCCCTGCAGCAATGCTGGCAGAACTCTGTTTTTTTTAAAGCCAACTTCTGGATATGATGCACAGCACGAGGACTCAGCTTCTTTTGTCCACCCTGGAGAGGCCGGTTCTGAGTGGAACCTGACTTGGAAAACTGCTGTATGACTTTGGCCACTGTGCTGTAGCTCAGTTTCAGGGTGTTACAGTCTTCATATAAACTAGGCCATCTTTGTGGAGAGCCACAAGTCTATTTCTCAAATCCACAGAAAGATCTTTGCCCTGAAGTATCATGTTGAACATCCAGTGGTCATTATGAGAGAAATGTACTCAAAGCACCAAATTTAACAACTAATCCATGGTAAACATGTTTGTATGGTCCAGTCAAACAGGTAAAAACTTGAACATGATAAATAAAACAGGTGGCTCTGCATATTTAAACAACATGCACATGTATCACTGTGAGGTGTACTCTCCTGTGCTGCCTGCTATTTATACAAAAATGGTTGTGTTTTGAGTAATTTTCAGAGAACAGAAAGTTTACACTGCTATACCAGTTGTACAGTGACTATTCTGTTATATCCAAGTTTCACTTCCATAGGATTTTCCTTTAAAAAGATACAATAAAAATGTTGCCAAAATGTGAAGCTTGTACTCACTTTAATGAGATACTGTAAAAACAAGACGGCCATTCCTGTCCAATCTGGAAAAGTTGATCTTGAGCTTCAATTTAAAATCATGGATCAGAAAAACATAGATCACATCCTAAACACAATATTCCTTCAGTCTGGATCAGTTATTCAGACTTGCATGCTTGCATCAGCATTAACCCCACAATGCTTGAATTTATTTACAATTATATAAAAACAAAATAAATACACAATCACGAAAAAATAAAAAGACTGAAATAAAATAAAATACAATAAAATATTTAATAACTTAACTGTTGATAAAGATAAGTAATAAATAAAACATGTAAAAATAAATATGCAGCAGAGACACACTTTGTCTCCAGTTGTCCGTCTGATGACACCAAAGACATGGACTATTGTCCATCTGTGACATGAAGGGAAGATGAGACCCGAGTAGGAGGCAGCATGAGTGCATGGCAGGGAAATTGTCCAGGTCTAGGTCCACCATATTCACTGCTTTTCAGTGGAAGCATCACCGACCTACTTATTCAGTAATTCATTATTATGAAATATCTGTCTATGTAAACATGTATGTAAAATAGCGAATGATGCTAATTCATTCAATTGTAGAGTTAATACATTTATTGAATTAGTGGGTCAGTGATGTGTCTACTGAGAAGCAAGAAACATGGTGGACGCTGGTTTACACCTGGATAATTTCCTGTGGGCCACTGTCTCTCAACTTTCCCCTCATTTCCACAGACGGGCCATAGTCCGTGTCTTTCTAGTCATCAGACGGCCAACCACAGAGGAAATGAGCCTTGCATTCCCGGTCCCAGGAGGACTTCGGTTTCCAGTTTGCGCAGCAGAATCCAGGCTGCTCACTGGATACGCGGCCATGTCTGCCCTTATGGGGAAGCTTCAGGCAAACCATCAAAAACCAGTTGATTAACGTGTTGCTATTGTGATGCCCGTAAGAGAGTGATACAACAGTGATTTAACTTGCCGAACTGCGTGTGCATATTTACGAAAATAATGCACGTCAGTTGGCATTACAATTCTCACTGACCGTGGTATAAATAGTGTTACCCCGAACACGGAAGCGCTGCTCTGCGTCTTGGCAGCTGAGCCGCACTTCAAGTCAATGGGAGCCCTGGTGCTGCAGATGCAGAAGTGACTGATCTGTTTTGCTTTAACTTCTAAATAGTCGGTTTAACCTCATAATAAATAGTGTAGATTGTCATAACAGTATTAATAGTTTTTCCCTTCATAAACCCTGCTAGACGTCTGCAGAAACGCCTTTGATCTTTACCAGAATGTCGGGAATCTAAAAATAGAACTGAGCAAAATCCCCTGCAGTCAGAAAGACATGTGGCCAAAATATGTAGAAATGTCTCTTCTTCACATAAATATTAAACCTTTTTTAAATTAAAATCAATGTAGTTTTAGGAAAAGGTCAGGGAGCAGTAAGGCTTCATGATGTCATATGAGTAGGCTTTGGCGTTCGTGGGACTGAGGAGTTAATATCAAACTATTGTTCCCCATCAACAGTCTCCTCTCCTGGATGGTGGAGACCCTGTTGGTAGCTTTAGGTTCAATACTGTAGGGATCAGGTCCTTCAGTTCTGAAAATGATTATATTTTCCTCCTCGTCACACTCACGTCCAAGCCGTTCAGGTCCGTTAGCCATGTCTGTTTACATCGCGGAGACCCTGATGCGACATCAGTTACGGCAAAATATGTGTTTACAGGTGTTTAGCCATTTTTAAAAATGTATTACCGATTTCTTTATTTTTTGATACACGGATTTCAGTAAACACAAGATAGATATTATTTATAAACAATGCTTCATGCATCATCAATCATGCTTTTAACCTGCAAGTTGCTCTTTAATACAATCGTAACCCCTTTGACACGCGTAATGGGAACTGATTTAGAAGAAGACAAAGAAGAAGATTTTTTTATTCCGAGCCTTTCGACCATCGAGATTCTCCATAATCCCTAACTCTTTCCAAAAACGTTGAATCTGCAGTGCCCACTTCTGTTTTGCTGCCATTTTTCCATCTTTTCTTTGGCTTCATGAATCTGTGGGTGCTGAGCCTAAAACCTAAAATCAACTCCTGTTGCATCAATATGAAGTTAGTTTGCATGCAGCAGCTGCTGATTGTCTTCTGCTGTCGTCCGATGGTTTTATTTCTAATAAACTTTGCATATCAGAGATTTTTTTCTCCTACTATCAAAGAGCGACTTCTCTCACTGGATCCTAATACCTGTATTAATGAGACTTGCAGCATTAACATGTGCATGTGAAAGCTGAAGGTGGTAAACTGTTAGATTCTACTTCCTCATCTCCAAACACACCTAACAGTGTGTGTGTGCGTTTTGAGAATGTGTGTGGGCGATGGACGTCTCCTATAAAATGAACAGCTGATGAAGTGTGGGAGAGCAGGCTGATGGCTCCTATCATCAATCTCTCATCTCTGCCTCGTCCAGCCTTCATCGTCTTACTCAGCCTCACCATCCTCCCCCAGCTCATCTTCACTGTCCTGGCACTGGAGTTGTACTCCGTTTCCATTGGCTCCTGGAAAGCTGTAAAACTGTTCTGATTGGCCAAACTGCTCAGCCGTTCCCTTTGATCCTTCAAACCCGAGCCAGCAGAAGTTGAGGTGGTGGGTTTTCAGCAGTCAGGATAGTCCTCACCTCTATTCAGTCAGATCCAGGGCCAGCCCAAGCATCCTTGGGGCCCAGAGCAGAATTAGATTTGCCCCTAAATACTGGATTATTTGTAGGTCCTTAGATCATACCAGTGTCATTCCGGGTACAATATGAACTTTACTGGATTGAAAATTCAGAAAAAAGGTCTAATGTTGATGTTTAATATTTAGAGTAATGCATGAGTGTGAAATAAAACCTAGTCTTGCATATATTACTATGTTGATGTATGTTAATAATTACAAAAAAATAATTTAATATCGGCCCTGCGATGGACTGGCCCTCCCTCTCGCCTGCTAATGGCTGGGATAGGCTCCAGCCCCTCCGTAACCCTGAATTGGATTAAGCTGTATAGAAATAATTTAATATCAAGATATCTTGACATTTCAAGCTCTGTTACGCCTCTAGGTGCCTCCGTTCCCCCCTAACAGATACATAAAGGTGAAAGTTTAGAAACTAGAAGCAGATGTTTCACAGACTGTACGCTCTGTTGTCCTGCAGGGTCAATGGGGACCGGAGGACGTCTCTGCAACCGGACATCTCGCGGCATGGACGGCTGCGAGGTGATGTGCTGCGGTCGAGGCTACGACACGTCGCGCGTCAGCCAGACCACCAAGTGTGAGTGCAAGTTCCACTGGTGCTGCGCCGTCCACTGCCGCGACTGCCACCAGCAGGTGGACGTGCACACCTGTAAGAGCGAGACGTGACCTAACCAGCCCCACCACCGGTCATTCCACTGCTTCCCTGCTGAACTATAGAGCTAACACCTTAATAAGACATTAAAATGGATGTGTTTAGTGTTTCTGACTAGAGATCAGTTAGAGGGAGGTTTCTGTGGATGGATGTTCCCTTAGAGGAGCTTATAAACTGAACTGTCCATAAATGAGCGACAGTATCAATCTGCTGGACCAACATCAGACATGCCGATAAAACTGAGATCTCTGAGGTTGATCGTCTTTAGGGTTTGATGAGGTCGAAACAATAACCACAACTAAATGACTGCACACACATGCACTGAAAATATACACTGCCCATCCAAAAATAAAGTCGCCACCTGTATTTAACTAAGCAAATAGGTAAGAGCCTCCTATTGGATAACTACTTCATGTGTGATTATCTTTCAGCTGTCAGCAAGTTATTTAACCCCAACAGATGCAATAAGCAGCTTCTCATTTCTGAAACAACCATGTTAAAAGACACATCCTGTGGTGGTGGAAAAGATGTTAATCTGATTCAGAAGGGTCAAATAATTGGCATCAAGCAAAGAAAACATCTAAGGAGATGGTGAAACTACTATGAGTTAAGAACTGTCCAACACATTATTCAAAACTGGAAGGATAGTGGGGAATCATCTTCAAGGAAGAAATGCGGTTGGAAAAAAATCTTGAATGATTGTGATCGGCAATCTCTTAAACATTTGGTGAAATCAGATCATAAGAAAACAGCAGAAATCTGTTATGTTTAATAGTGAAAGTAAGAGCATGTCCACATGAAAATGAGAAAGGAACTCAAGGGATTGGGACTGATCAGCTGTGTAGCCGTAAGAAAACCACTAATCAGTGAGGCTAATCAGAAAAAAGGGCTTCAATTTGCTAAGGGAGGATAAAGATTGGACTCTGGAGCAATGTGGAGGTTATTTTGTCTGATGAGTCCAGATTTATCCTGTTCCAGAGTGATGGAAGCATCAGAGTAAGAAGAGAGGAGGATGAAGTGATGCAGCCATCATTCCTGGTGCCTATTGTACAAGCCTGTAGGGGCAGTCTATGATCTGGGGTTGCCGCAGTTGGTCAGGTCAACATTATGTGCCCAAAGAATGTCAGCTGATACCTGAATATACTGAATGAGCAGGTTATTCCATCAATGGATTTTTTCGAGACAACAATGCCAGGATTCATTGGGCTGATAGGAATGTGAAAGAGTGGTTCAAGGAGCATGAGACATCATTTTCACACACATATTGACCACCACAGAGTTCAGACCTCAATCCCATTGAAAATCTTTGGGATGTGCTGGAGAAGATGTTGCACAGTGATCAGACTCTCCCATCATCACTACAAGATCTTTGAGAATTATGAATGTAACTCTGGATGCAAATAAATGTTGACATTGCTGTAGCTTATTGAAATGATGCCACAGAGAATGTGTGCTGTTAACAAAGCTAAAGCTGGTTCAATTAAATCTTAGTGTGTATGACTTGTTTTTTGGATAGACATATTTTGAATTGTTGTAGTGAGGTAAAATTCAGCAGGAAAGACGCAGCGGTTCTGAAAATCCAAAAATGTGAACAATCTGACCCAAACTGTACTCTGTAAACCTGCTCAGATTTGGTTTGAACTTGTTAGTTCAGATGTGTCCCAGCAGCACCTTATTTCTGTCAAGCTCTTCATAACATGTCTAACATCACGGCAGCAGATTTTCTCCCTCTCTGACTGTTAGTTTAAGGCTTTCTCCAGCATGCTAATGGCGCACATGCTGCTCTGACAGTTTATTATTAAATCTGCAGTCCATCACCAAAATACCAGTCATCTGGTCTCAGACGAGACACTTTCTCAGTTGAGGTGCGTCACCGGGAGCATTCCGCACCGTTTCCATAACGATCAGGAAACGCTGCAGGTGAAGAAGTCAAACATCTGGATTAAAAACTGGATGATAAATTCTGCTTCTGCAACAACAAAAGTGAGAAAAATGTCATCTTTGTTTTTGTTGAAAAACTCATTCTAAGATGTTGAATTAAGCAGACAAGTATTGTAGGTTGTTCTTAATCGACCTCACGGTTCCTTATAACCCAACAGTTCAGTCAAACCACCACCTCATTTCTATTCACTGTCTTCAAAGCTGTAAATGCTCTTCTTCATCTGTTTTCTCAGTGGATGGAAGTGTGTAAGTTTTCTCATGTAATAGAGAAAAAATCAAGCTGTAAAACTGAAATCTGGAGAATAAATGACTCCACATCACGCTGCATACACAATACTCCACGTTGTAACACTAAAGATGTTTGAGTCTCATCTGTAATGTGTTTCTTTGCAGCTTGTTGAAACTTTTGAATGGACGACTTTTTCCATCCGTTCGTGAAAAAGTTGTAAAGATGAAATGTTGCAGCAGCTTCAAGCTGTCCTTCAGCTGTAAAACGGTGAATTTAGCTGTGATCTCAGACCAGGAATCATGAGCTTCTCCAACTGGAGTTTTTCCTGTTAGATTCCACTGTTAGGAGAGCACAGGGAGGAGCTGGGAAACACTGCTGAAGACCGGATGAGCCAACACTGGATTAGTGTACAAGAAACAGATTATTTAACAGTTGGAGGCTAAAAAAATAGTTTCCTAAATGGAAAGGACCTGTTCCAACCAACTGTGGTCATTTATGTGTCATAATCTGCTACACATGATAAAAATATCTTCAAGCATGAAGCTGACACTGAACTATTTCAAGTGGTTGATTTAATTCTAAATTTAATTTCGAAATTTGGTGAAGAATTTATAACTGAGTCAAAAATGCGTTTCAGTTTAGAAATTCACTCACCGGCCACTAAATTAGGTCCACTTGTTCAGTTGCTTGTCACACAAATATCTAATCATCCAATCACGTGGCAGCAACTCAATGTAGACATGGTCAAGATGACTTGTTGAAGTTCAAACTGAGCGTCAGAATGAGGAAGAAAGGAGATCTAAGAGACTTTTAACACAGCATGGTTGTTGGTCTGAGTTAGGGATCGACCAATGTCGTTTTTTTAGGGCTGATACCGATTATTAGTAATTAAGGAAACCGATAACCGATATTTAGAACCGATATTCATTTGCAGCAAAAATTTTCAT
>JBBBVU010000010.1:10264323-10280032 GCA_037177055.1 Atherinosoma microstoma
CGGACACTACTTCAAAATGGCGTGAGCCCTAACTAGTGCACTAGTTAGGGATTAGGGGGCGATTTCGGACACAGCCTATTTCTCCAACTTCAAGTTTTCTGTTCATTTGGCATTAAAATAATCAGTGTAAACTTTTAATCTTTGCCTCATGACCAACAAGATATGTGAATATTTAATCAATCTCAGCCTCTCCTCGTCAACTCTTCCTGTACCTCTGTGTTGTTGGTGGATGAAAACATATGAAAATGAAATGAAAAATACTTTATTTATCCCTCTTAGAGGGAAATTATTGTTGTAGCAGAGTTTTTTTTTCTTTTTCAAAATAATAATAATAATGATACAAACAATTAAATTAAAATCGAAGATAGGGCCTTGTTCCGGAGGGTGATGGCTGCTGGCAGGAATGATCTCCGGTACCTTTCCGTCTTGCACCGGACCTGACCCAGGGTTTTCTGTACTCCGACACCGGTAACTTAACCAGATGTATCACCCTGGTAACAGACACTGAACAGCTAACCTGCTCCAGAGCAGGTTATGTTCTGGATTAGGGATAGAGTATAAAACCACCACATTCTGACCAATCAGCTCTATTGGAAAATGGCCTGCCCATTCTTATAACAACCTGTTGACGTTGGTGCGTGGATCATGACAGGAACATTCAGGAGAGAAAGAGTTTTTAGGGTAAACGCAATCCTTCGGATGAAGAAATAAAGCCTTGTCACTGCTTTGAAGAATGTTTTTGTTCTTGACTTGTTCCAAAGTCTGTTCAGCTCCATTAGGGTTGCATCTGAAATAATGAGGTTAATAATAATGCTCACACATGGCAGAACTGCAGAACCAGAAATTTCATGGAATTAATATACCAACGCAAACACAGGGTGCTGAGCCTCTAAAGAAGTCATTGGAAACTAGAAGCAGAGAGCCAGACCTCCGCCAAGCCATTTTTATTTTTTTTTCTTTTGCCAGTGATTATGGGCAATATTTTTGAGTTAGAAGCTCCAATGGAAAAATGATCCCGATCTCCCCAAAGTAACGAATCCTAAAAAAATTCCTGGATCCAGGCGGTGATTCGAATCACCCCCAAAATGTAATCCCTTGTTCCTCATTCCATTTTTTGAGATTTCCTTAAAATTTCATCAAAATCCATCCATAACTTTTTAGTTATGTTGCTAAGAGACAGACAACATATGAAGGAAAGTGAAGAAGCTCTGCTCGAAACATCTGGGCCGTAAATAAAGTGAAATTAAGTAATCAGTGTGCTGTCCGTTTATATTGGCCGATGAATTAATACCGTTTAATCTGACAAATTCATGCATCAACAGTCAGCAGTTTTCTGCCAGCATCCTTCCTGGATGTTGCTGCGGCAACATTGTTGCTTATTTCGCCTGGATGATGTGTTTAAATTTTTCAGATTTCTGAAGAATAATCATCTGCTCCTCCATGGTGAAGGAGCCCCTCTGTAGCCTGCAGGGATTCCCCATGGTGATTGGTCAGATGCTGCAGACTCCGCCCCTTTTATGTGATCTGCACTGATCAAGATGGGAAACCCTGGGTTGAATTACCGAGGTGATAACCAGCTTCGTAGTACGGCTTATCCGGATCCTTTACGTTTGGGTAAGTCAACCCAGGTAACAGATATCCGGGGTATATTAATTACACTTCGTAGTACAGGTCTCTGAGTAAAACAGCATCAGCTTCAGATGATGTTCGGCCCTATTTGGCTGAATTAAAATGGCAGGAAGAAGCTGACTTGCAGCGATACACAAAAAGTCCTTTATTGTTTTTTTCTTTTCATTTTTTTAATGATGGCAGCCGATCACCTTTTTTTGTACAACAAAAAAAACAAAAAAAAAACAAAACAAAAAAAAACAGCTTTAAATTATTGAAAACCCCCCCAAATGCAAACATATCAAAGTCAGAAACATCTGGATGTCACTGTTCTGCCTTTTGTTTGTTTCGCCTCTTCCGGCTTCGTACGCTCTGTTTAGTTGGAACTCTGTGATCTTGGCACGAAGGTGTGTCAGTCTAGTCCAACACAGCCTTCTGGGTTTCAGTTCAGTTGTTTATGTCTGCATGGAGGTCTGCTCTTAGTGCTGGTCCTGGGTCAGATTGTGGTCCAGTTTGTTGGGGGTCAGATGCGAGTGAGCTGGTGCCAGAGGCTGGACGGCAAGATGCTCTCCACCTTCTCCATGATGAAATTCAGAGGAGCAAACAGCGTGCTGAGGAACTAGAAAAAAAAAAGACAAAGGAAAAACAGTCAAAAACCCAATTTACAGAAATTCTAGAAAGTTCGGGATAAAAAGCACTTTCACACGAGCATCAGAAATCAAATCCATCTATGAACAAAATTCACAACATAAATCAGTTTAATTCAGCATAAAATGTCTAATGTAAGTTTAAATTTATTTATTTATTAATATCCTGTTGACTCATTATAGCGATGAAAAATGCAGTTTATGATGGTTTAGGTTTAGAAGTCCTTGAAATCCAACTTCTCAAATACAGTCCACTTTGTTCAACCCTTGAAATCCCAGTATTTAACATTTTACAGCTGCTTGCTTTGTTAAATTACAGTTTTATTAATGTCTTTAACAGATTGTGAACCCTTTTTACTTCACATCATCCTAATTTATATGTTAGCTTAGTGCAGATTGACCACGCATGTGTTTTTATATGAAAGTCTCTTTCTGGAATTTTTTTTTGCTTTTTCCACACTAGATAAGACACTTTCTTTAGTTTTGGTTTATCTATTTGTTTGTTTTATTGAATGGTATGCTAAACGAAGCTGCCTACATCTTCCCCTGTTGAGAGTAGAAGTCTGTTTACTCCAAGTGCTCTGAATGGACCAGTTTGACAGGATTCTCAGATAAAAACGTGAATTCATTATTTTTGACGAGGCAAGGAATGTCAGCTCCAGAAAGCGAGCTGCCAGCTGTGCTGCAGATAAAAATCCATCCAGCCTTTCATTTGTTGCCATCAGTTTCAGATCTTCCATGTGAGACGTTACATTATGTAAACATGTTTCTATACAGACACAACCTGAACTATTCCTGCAAGCTAATTAAAAATAACCCAAGAGTTGCATTCCCATTGATGCTGAACTGGAGCTGATAAATAAGCATGTAGGACCCCATCATTTCTGTGACGTGAGAAACAGGGATGGAATTTCACAATAAAACTGGAATCAGATGTGAAACATGGAATTTTGATTTGATAAGACACGTTCTTCTGGAAAAATAAGGTCTCATTCATAGAGTTCAGGGGAAAAATGAAACTGAATCTGGACAAAATGTCAACACATTTCATCAGACCCTGTATCAGAGAAGTGCTGAGTCATTTGATGCAAGGCTGAACGGCAATAAAACACTTTGACGCTGCACCCAAAACCAAATGTTGGGGGTGTTTTAGTCTTTTTAACCAATGAAAAAAAGGCTCCAAAAGACATTTTATAACCTAAAGTTTGGTTTAATTTTGATTCCGTTTATTCTAAAGTTTAATTCTGCTGCTCTGTAGTTTTTAAAGGTCCTTCATTACTTCTTAAAATTCCAAAACATGACTTAGACTTAGACTCAACAACCTCTGCTTTGTCAAACACAGGCAGAACCTAAAAACTGAAGTAGAATCCAACATGGAGACCTTAAAGTAGCTTATATTGCTCACAGCAGGAAGAACTGGGTCTAGCAGCAATATAAGCCAATCAGTTATATCGAGGTCAGATTTAAAGTTTTCCTTTAGTCTAATGAATGATGACAGTGGTCTGTACCAACTATTGTTACTATGTTAATGTTTATGCTTTTGACAAAGCAACAAACAATGGAAAAACTACATTTCTTGGAAAATAAATCCAGACCATCAAGTTTTACTGAAATGAACATTTCTCATTTTCAGTCCATAGAACAGATCAGTTTTTTTATATTGCAAACACTTCATGTTACAGCTTTGTCTATTATTTAAAGTCTTGGCAACACAAACTCTTTTTCCACTTCACCTCTGAGCAACTTGCTGCTTTGGCAACAACCAGAAAGGGGGGGTGGAGAGGAGGGGCAGCAGAGGGCTGATAGGGGCTCCACCTGAGCAACATGGAGGTCAGTGAGGTTCCAGCATCATCAGATGGCAGATAGAAGCTGGGAGAGGGTTGGTGGAGTCGCATGTACCTGCCTGGTACCTGGCGGTTTGACGTCTGCCTCACGCATCGCATCACACATCAATGTTTGTGCTTCAAAGAGCACTTCAAAGAAAAGGTGTGTGTTCTGTGTGTTTGTATTGAGTGGGCGGCAGCCAGAAACCAACCTGAAATGCAGCCTCTTATTCATCACTGTCTAACATCTACAGATATCATGTTGCCTTATTTGAAATAATTCACGTCATTTCCACTTCTTAGATATGAGAGAAAAACTGTAGTGAAAGAAGATAAAAGACTGGACTGCTGCAAAAAACAAGAAATAACTGGTGGAAAACATCATTAATCTATTAGAAATTTACCTTATTAACATAATGCATTAAAAAAATAAGGAGCTCATTTCAGCCACATATAATCACTTTGGATTTGTTTAGTTAACTGTCCAGGGGCGTAGCTAGAGGGGTGGTGAAATCTGGTTGGACACCTCAGGTGAACAGGTCATTGGAGGACGACAGAAACATCTTTCCAGACCTGCATGGATGACCACTACACCAGTTTGAAGTAAATTTTAAAGTGGTTTCCTCATTAGTCATCCTTTAGAGATTTTGTCCCTGTGACAGTACAGCTACTAGAACTATTAACTTGATGTTAGCATGAAGTTACATAGCAGCGCTAATCAGGTTATATGGTAGCACTAGATTATTTCTAAGATGTTTAACTCTTTAACTCTATGCGCATCATATTTGATACAGTTTGAGACCTATTTTATCACTTTATAGTAAAAACTTTGCTTGAACCCTGTTGTACAGTCTCATACTTGTCTTTTTCCCCCTGATGGCGTCTTTTGCACGACAATAACTGACATATCACTCTGTAATAAATGGTACACAAGAAAAAAAGACTTTTTGTTTTTTACTTTTTTTACATGGTAAAATAAAGACTAGATCAAAAAAAGACAATTTTCTGCCCATCATTTCTTGGGTCAGGCTTAAAAGTGTTAAACACAGCTTTACAGACTATTTATAATATCAGTTCCAGCAGTCAGTCAGAATAAACAAGCTGATAAAGTGAGTTTATGTACCATACAGAGTCAGAGAAATACCAGCAGATAGTCATGTAGCCAGATCCCACCAGTTGTTCGGATGTAAATATTTGGTACATTTACAACAGATGAAACAGAGACATCATTTTGGACACTGGTAGTTGTTCTCAGGCCTTAAAATGGTGCAACTCAGTTTGAATCAGAGGGAAAGACTGAGAGTAACCGGTATACAGAGCAGAAGGCATGAATGAATAGATCGACAGCTGTAAAAATGGTGTGACTGATCTGCTGTGGCCCTCAGGAACCAGTCCCAACCTGACACCTCAGCTGATCTGCAGCCACATGTCTGACAGAAGTTCCCTCATTCTGTATTTATTCATGATGGTGGTGGAGGTACTGACAGCAGAGTTCATCTTAGGTTAATTTATCTGCTTCGCAGCCAGAAAGATAATGATGTCCACCATCAAGTGAACCAAATTATAGACTTGAATGAATAATTAAATAAATGTCAATGTGAAAAATACAGCCAGGGGTGGATTTAGACATTTTGAGGCCAAAGGCAAATCCTGCCATGGGATCCTCCTCTTCCCTTATTTACAACCTTTATTTATCCAATAACTGTTTACAAGTTATTCTCAAATTCGCCCTGTTAATCCCCCATGAAACTATAGATTAAGGTCACAGAAGCGGTCAATCGTTCCAGCAGTTTGCCTCCAGAATAAAGAGTTTCTGGTCCATTAAGCCCTATTCCACCAATGAGTCCGGCTTAGCACAGGACGGTTAGGGTCAGCCGACCCTGATCTCTTTTGTTTCCACAGCCAACTGTACCCTTACCTAGTAGATAAGCCAGATAGTAATAGATGCGTTAGCTACGTAATAATGTGACGCCATAGCAGCACAACGCCTTCCTTCAATTAAAGTGAAGAACAGGACACACAAACAAAAGAGGACAATGGAGGACATCCAACATTTTGTTCTTTTTTCTTGGCACGTGGCTTTAAACAACAATAAATCCATGACATATCTTAAATATGTTGGTGCTTTGTTCTTATTGCCAAGTTGCACTGGAAGTGATGATTCTTTCAACCAATCAAAGGATTGCTGTGTGTCAAGCTCCACTTTTTTGGGTCAGATTAGTAAAACGGGAACTGCAGCTGAAGGGTCCCAAAAAAGTAGAATGGCTAAGATTGGATATTCTTGGATATCCTTCCCAGTATTTACCCATAGAAATATTCCATCCCATAACAACCTGGACCCCTTGGTGGAAACGGGACTTGGAATCTGTAGTCCCAATAAAAAGCATAGTTGTGGATATTGTATCCATGTTAGTAATGTCTCAAAAACATTTTTCCAGTTACTGAACTAATCTTAGAGTACTATTCACTTAGTTTTCACATGATAGTTACAGCTTATAAATCTGCACCCCTATTAATGCTTTTAAAAATTAATTGTCATTAATTTGATCAGTATCTTTGCACTGCTGATTAGCGGTCTTTCAGTCATCATGGAAAGGGAATAAAGCAGCTCCAATATCATCTTCTGTTCATCATTTTAACATTTTCATTACCTTTAAGTTTAAATGCTTTTCGATTACAATATACACTTTCTAAGTTCATGATGATAAAAAACATTTCTTTGCATTTTTATATTTCCTTTGGAAAATAATAAGAATCAATGCTTTTTAACTAATGGTTGAGATAACAGTTAATAATGTAGTAATAATAGTTAAATGATCAAAACTTATAAAAAAAGTAATGGCAAAACAAACATTTTTGGAATTACATACCCAGACCAAGTGGTAGAGATGACTCGGGCAAGTTTATTTCTTCATTTTTTATTCAAATTCATTATAGTCACTAAAGAATTTGCTCTACTAAACAGTAGATCAGGCAGTTAAAGGGTACACAATAACTTACCCATAACGAAATCAGACCCATTTTTGATGAGCAAACTGCTAAAAAATTTCTTGTAATTCTGAGAACTGAAGTCTTATTTATGTATTATTACATTATCAGCTGCAGTTATCACATTGTCAAAATGATCTTTTTTCATATTAGTCCAATTAACCAACTAATACCACCGCTGACTGCAGCCATCTTCAAAGCTTTATTTAGTTTAGTAACAGCAGCAAAAAGAAAACTGTTTTTGGACTTTGTCCTGCACTGAGACATTAAACTTTCCTTTATGCATTCTATTTTTTTATGACAAGTAGCAGCGAGAGAGTTGTGAACTGAGGTTTTTAAGTTGTATTTGTCATTAAACATCAAGGACTTGCAAAAGAGCATTAAGCTACTGTTTATAATCAAAATGATTGTTCTTCTCCTCACAGTCTGAATCTGAATAAACAAACAATATGGTTACAGATCCATTATAATCTAGTCTCTTAGACTTAAGTGGACTGAATTGGACCCAGTTTACTTTCTCTTTAAAAACTTTACAAATTGGGACAGGATGAATAAATTGAACTGAGGAGAATTAAAACTTTCCCTCTGGGATAAGGGTTCAGTTTTTATATTCAGGTAAACAGTTTTACATCTCTCACACTAAATTTAAATTTAGTGGCATTTCTACACTTTTCTCAAGGTTATAACTGAAAAGATGAGAGACTCTTCTACTGGTGCCAGTCTGAACCCAGTCCTCTGTGGGAGGGTAGGTGTGTAAATTTACCCTCAGAAGGTAAATTTATCTGCTGATAGTGTCACACCAGGGAGGAATAATGAACTGACACATCAGGTTTATAGGGAAGTCCAAGAGGAACAGCACCTCCTACTGGCCGCTGTGAAATTCATGTTTTAAACTTTCAAAACCAAAAAAGAAAAATAGGAGTTTACTTACAGCTTTAGCAAACACTCCCATGAGTTCAGGGAACTGGTGTGTGAGCAGAGCCAGCATGGCGGTGAATGAGCAGAGGCCGGCGGTGAAGAGGATGAAGAAGGGCAGCTCCTTCTTCGGGTAGACTGACACCTCATGAAACACTGCTTCCACGTGGGACACAGAAAAACACCATGTTAGTGCATAGCACAATGTCTTCATCACTCATCCTCAGTCTGATTTACTGACTTCATTTCCCAGCATCACCTCAACACAGACACAATGTCCAGGATGATTCTGAGCACAAGTTTTTCTTTTTTTAAATTTCCCTCATTAGACAGACAGATGCACAAATAAATGTATTCATTTATTCATTTATTCTTATATTTGATGATAAATAATCCTCCACACAGTGAACGAGCTCCCTCTTTTCGACATAATGTCACAGCATCAAACAACATGAATTTAAATGAAGTAGATGAAAATAAGGCCACTGATATAACCTACAGAAAGATTTCATGAGTTCCTAAAGAGCTGATTTTGGGTCTAAAGTCATTTCTAGATTGTCCAAAAGTCTTCAGGAAGTCAAAATAACAAACATAATCGATACTATATAAGGCATAAATGGGAGAAGGAATCTAACAGATACATAACAGAGGAGAAAATACTGTGAATTTGTTGGAAAAATCAGAGCATTCAGCTGGAAGCGACTTTCAGGGCTCGAAATGAACTGTTTTGATCAGCAATCAATGTGGCTGATAGTTCCCTGCCAATAACAGTTCCTACTGGCCATTTTTTTTTTCCGGGGAAAATAACCCAGATTCTAAGTGCAACTGAATGTCTTTAGTTATGCATTTTTCTTTCAATTTCTAAAGCCAATTCAGCATCCATTTTCATCCAGTCTCTTCTCTGAGCCCTCTGCAGCCAGTAAAAGTCAGTACGATCACTTCCTCTCTTTTCCTCTCTTCTTCCAAAAATGTACTTTTGTGGTTTTTTTATGCTTAAATAGTCATGGTGTTCATTCAAAACAGCCAGTGTGTTGTAATCAAGTTGCTGGCATATGACATTTTGCCATAAAGTGAAATGCTGCTGTAAAGCACTGTCCTGAGAAAAATGTAGTGAAGTGTGGTGTCTCAGCCTTGGGATGCTGCAGGGCAATGACAGCTCTGTGAATGTACGTAATGAATGTCAGTGTACCATCAAGTCAGAAACATCAGAAACAGATATTTCTAAGGTCAGAAAAGTGCATAGTGCTCCTTTAAAACAACACTAGGTACGTTTCTGACCATAAAACTTTATGTTTGACTCATTTTGATGGCATAGACACAGCTTATGATTGCTGTGTTTCACTTTACAGCACGTCATATGCCAGCAAGTAGAAATCAACACACTGGATGTTTCGAAAGTGCACCATAGGTTATTTATCAAAGAAACACAAGAGGACATTATTGAGGGAAGAAAGAAAGGGACAGAGCAAGAAATAAGATTCAACATCACATTGACTTTACTGGCTGGAGAGAGCTGAGGAGGAGAAACGATGGAGGATGGATGTGGAATTAACCTTCATTAGAAGTGCAACACTGAGATAATCTGCTAATGTTCAGCTGCACTTTATTCAGGCAGTTAGCTTGTAAATGTCACTTGCTTAAGTAAGCACGCAGTCAATGGGTGTATGATATATCATGGAATAGTGTTTGTGGGACATGTAGTGAAAGCAATGCCAGGAAAAACATTGGTTTCATTCATCACCTGCCAAACTAGCCAGAAGTTTTTCATTTATAGTCATTTAGAGTTTTAAGGTTGATTTAGAGCCCTGCTCCTGTTCAGACTCTTCTCGCTGCAAGTGAAACTTTTATCTATTCTGGGTCAGTCCAAAAACTGTTTTAGAGAGCTATTCATACAGAAGTATTAATTATATTCAGGATAAAAAATATTAATTGGGAAGATCTTTTGTTTGGGGTTCTACAGTCCACATCTGGAAACAATAAAACAAAAATACTTGTTTGGGATATTGAGGACTGAAGCTAGGAAAGCAATTACTAACTAGGAGGATTGCTATAGTATGATTTATTATACTCTACTAAAAAAAGGGGAAAAATCAGGTTGCTGAGTAAAGGAAGCTCGTGAAGACAGAAGTGTGAAACAACTTGCCGTCAGATCAGGTTACTGCTAACTAACATCTCTGCACAGCAGGACATCACATCCAAATGTAAATACCTTCATAACTGATTTAATCATTTATGTGTCACTTTCTCTTCATGAGGCAGTTCCAGTAAGATAAAAACACAGCTGTGGGTCTTGTGTGTCAGAAACAACGCTGAGTGTGCTGCTGCTCAAATGAAAGCTTGTGCATGAGGACAGACAAGCTGCTGAGCAGCAGAACGACACACTCCACATCAGCTCACTATCACTGACACACTGAGAATGTGTCTCCAGATTATTGTTTAACTACAAACCAACAACTTGCTCTTCTGTTGAATCTGAAATTGAGTGACACTCCTGCTGCTAACATTACTGGTTTACTTCACATATTGGAGCACCTAAAGCTCACTTCATTAATACACCTTGTGTTTGTGTGTCTGTGTGTGTGTGTATTAGTGTGTGTCAGGGCGTCTCTTACTGGGTAGCAGCTCTCTGTCCGCCGTCTCTGTACAGATGGGGTAGGGATAAAACAGGTGACCCTTCTCCAGAGGATATGGGATCATTCTGAATGCTGAAAACACACAAACAAGCAGATGCTGAGTGTTTTCCTTCAGCCAATCAGAAGTCACTTTACTTACAAGCAGATCTGAATAAAACTGCTATCTAACTGCCACTGGAGTAAATCTGGTTTATTTTAAAGGTCTGATGTGTGTCTAGGGATATGCAACTGTCTTGATTTAACCAGCAGTTTACCAAACTGTGGAAACACATCAGAAAGCTTCACTGTTGCTAGGCTCTGGTACAAAGTGTGTGGTGTTGTGAGATACAATGCTAACGGAGTACAAATATAAGAAACATGCAGAGACGAGACAGGCCTGAGAGAAAACAAACAAAAATTAGGTCCAGTTCAACCTCTGCAGGTAAAGCTAGTATCATGGCTGTAAACAGTGATCTGAGAGTGAAACATCCAGCAGTATCAGCAGTCAGTGACAACTTTATCACCAGATGACGGTGGATGTTTTCATGTTGGACATGAAAAGTAAAGACGATAGTTAAATATCAATTTTGTTGGAGATGAAGGTTTTTGATATTTGATAGAATTTGCTGAGCCTGAGAAACTGTGTGATGATACTGTAGGCTCTCATAGTTGCAGGGAACCAGCATGGTGTTGATTCCTAAATCTAATTCTGAGTTGCCGACATATTCACACTGAAAAAAACAAGTTCAGAGTTTTAAAAAATTGGTTCTCAACTGGATCCAAAAAAAAGAGTGGTTCTTTCTGAAATGTGACATTTTCAGTCGGCAAAAGGCTGAAATCACATGAACACCAGACAGCTGTTTTAGTTATGTTTAAATAAAGTTGAATGAAAACATATAAATAAATAAATGAAAATAAAAATAAACCTGAACACCAGAGAGCTGTTTACTTGCGTTTCATTAAAGTTAAAAAAACCCAACAACAAATAACCCAAAACCCCAGATCAATACTGGCTGCCGATGTTGTAGTCAGGCCCAGTTATGCTCCCTTTACGTACGTAAAATGGTACGTCTGTTTCAAACGTCCCTGCCCTGATATTCCCATGTGTCCCTTATATTAGCATGGTTGTAAAACAGAACATCCACTATAGGGCAGTGCAGAGCACAGAGCTCACAAGTTCCAATGTCATTTTCAGTCCAAACATGGCGACGGTGGAGATCATGATAATGTAGACTCACAGAAAGACAAAAAGAGGCAACGCAGAAGACAGCGGTGGTCTGCGTGGCCATTAAATACAGAAGATGATGGACAAAAAGGTTTTCGAGACATGCATGTGCACATTTAGCGTAGCACATAATCTGGCATTTACATGCTATGTTTCAATAAATGTTGAACAAACAAACAAAACAAAAAAAAGTCCCCCCGCCAGGCCAAATAATCCACTTCAGTGAAAGAGGAATACTGCGACAGTAAAAAACTCTTGTTCAGAAGTAGAGCTGGCTGTGGTGTTACATTACCATCTTTAGAGCTACTGGACAGCCACCACTAGGGCTGCACGGTTCTGGTAAAAAGGTTAATCATGATTCTTTTGCCCAGAATTGAAATCACGATTCTCTGGCACGATTTTTTTTTCACAAAATGTTTCCTCCGTTTCCAGCTACAACTGAAGGACCTGAAAGGGGCTGTCTGTAAGATAAAATAACCAGTCAGGCTCAAATACGGCTCCATGGTCCAACTGGACCATAAATCAGATGCAGCTGGAAAATCAGTGATTTCCCACAATTCTGCCTCGACCACAGTGCGCTGCTCATTGAACATGTTGGGGAGCACTACATTTGTAAATGAGTAACGGGGGGCATGGATTACTGTTTGCCGAGTGTTTATTATTTTCCGTATTCCCTCATGTTGTACAGTGTTTATCCGTGTAAATCCAAAATACTTCCACACCTTCAAATGCCAAGCGTTTTGGGTCACGAGTGTGATTTGGGTGGGTGGGTGACTCGACACTACCACTTGGGTTTTTAGTCTCCATCCATTAAACCCTCATTACAGCAGAGAGCAGGCGTTCCTCCACAAACTCTCGCAGACTCTTTCCAACCGACCTGCAGGTGGACTTCCTCCACTGAGGGTTGAGGGAGGAGGCAGCAGCAGTGCTGCGTTTGGGGGCGCTTGTATAAATCCGGGAGGAAAATGGAAGTATTTGTTTGTGATGCAGCTCATCATATAAAATGCTTCAAAATCTCAGTGTGTAGAAATGAGATCACGTGTATGTGAGAATCGAGATCGCGATTTTTCAACGATCTATCGTGCAGCCCTAGCCACCACTGAAGAAGAAGCCGACCGAGTACTGCCTCCCCCATCTGGGTCTTCCACAGATTAAGATGGAAGGTCGACTACAGACCACCCGCTGAAAATAAAATTCTGATCAGCTAACTGAGGTCGATCAATCACTGGAATCATTTATTTAGAATAAAGCCTGGATGTCGCTACTTGTTATGTTGCCTGGCAACCTGTTTTAGTAGGAGATTTATTGAAGCTCATGTTTATTTTTGTGAAACCATAGGTTATAATGGAGCCTTATGACTTTCCAAGCTGTTTCCGTTTACTTCCACAGAGTAAAGTCCTCCCACTTCCGTTCTGGTTAAACTGGTGTGAACATGGGCCAGTTTGACAGAATCCACCACAGATCTGAGACTCGAGAATGGAGCCAGAACCAGAATGGTGTCTGTGTGAAAGCACTATGTGGATGTTGAAAAGCTGTCTTTCATCACAGATTCATGGACAAAGATGAAGCTATCATATGTAACCATCACATTATTATGGAATCAACAGGAAAATGACCCCCCAAACCAAGCCTATCCTCACTGTGTGTGTGTATTAGAGTGTACTTACTGCCCTCCCAGGTGCAGTGCAGCAGGTTGAGCGCCCCTTCCACCCTTTTCCAGTGCTGCAGGTGAAAAAAGGCATAAGCGATGGCTTCGCTGTCGCCTCTCTTCAGAATGTGTTCTGGAGGAAGAATTAGACTCTTCATCTCCAGCAGATACTGATGATGATGAGGAGGAGAAGAGAAACAAGAATCAAGAGAGATCCTCTGTTAATTCCTGAAAGTCTGAATTATAAATCAGCTGTAAGATATCAGCTGCTTTTTGATGGTGGAGCTAGATTTTATAATGTTTAGATTATCTGTCATTCGGCGGAACGTCAGGAGACGTCTGATCAGTTTTACATTTATTCTCCAGCAGGTTTGATCCGGTCCCACATAAAGGATCAATAAAACAATGAAAACTCATCTGACAACTGATGACATGGTCATGTTTCACATGCTTGACTAACCTGACAATGTTGGAGGTGTGTTTACAGCGTTAGTCCCACTGACTCAGTCAATGTGTCTAAGCTTTAACTGTGAGTGTGTGGAGTCCAGATGAGACTTACTTTAGGGACATGAGGGTTGAACTCCACCGCTCTGTGGATGGCTTCTACTGCGTTCATCTCTGCTGTGCTCAGCCCTCGCCTGGACGCTGCTTCTGGAGAGAACCTACACACATAAATAATGTCACTGCACATTTATTTATTTATTAAAAGGTTTATTTATTTACCAAAATGGACAATGCACATTGAGAACATCAAAAAGTAAATGTGCCATAATAAGCCAAATGACTATTTTGCATCTGTTGTCGATTGACCGATAAAAGCTCAGAGAATCCTGAAATAAAAAGCACATATACAACACAGCAAAATATAAAATTTGTAGATTAGCCTAAAACATACGACCATGTGTCACACAGACAGTATTTAAAAAAACAATCAAATAATTACTTACTATAAAAGACATGAAATGAGGCCAGAACTGTAAATATTGACCTGACTGGCGAAGTTTACTGTATTATCAATGCTGACAAATCTGGATTTAAATATATTGCAATTCTCCCTATAATCCCAATTTCCATGTACATTTTTATCCAGACCGTCTCAGTTATCACTAACCATGCTACCACATAAATCTCTGATGGGTGGCTGTGAGTGTGTTTGGATTGATTCGCATCAGATGTTTTTTTTTATAAATTTCAAACGTGATATCTTTACATGTAGATATGCAAAAAAAATCTTGCGTAAAACATGAATAGTTTTAGTAACTGACTGATAACATTATGCTATGGTATAATGTTATATAGCATCTATAAGTTATTGTATGGCTGATCACACTGATGAAGTCTTTGTCCTGAAAGCCCCCATAAAAAATGCAATGTCAGGACTTCTGTCTTTTTAAAAATATTTTATGGCAATATAAACATCCCTCTTGGTGTTCTTCTATAATTCATATTGATCTGTTATCTCATTTTATGTGATCAATCAACACACAATGATCCAAATTAGTGAACCAAAAAATCTAAAAATGTAAAAACTGGAAAGCAGCGTACACATTTACACTATTCACAAAAAGTTAGGGATATTCAGCTTTCGAGTAAAATTTACAGAACATATAAAATGTTCACGCTACTCTGATATTATATCATGAATGTATGGCATTTAAGTTGAATAATGTAGTAGTAATTCCTCCATTTCATACCATCTATAGAAAGAAAAAGCTGAAAACAGCTGTGTGTACCACAAAATAAAAAAATCACAATATCTCAATAGCTCCACATGTGTTTGGTGTCGTCTTGGTCTGATGATGTCTGAATGTCAACAGTGAGATAAAGAGGACTGTTTAGATCCAAGTTGTCTTTGAACGAGAGCATTTAGTGAACGTTTCATGGTTCAGACGCCTTTTGGGATTTCTTTTTGTCTGATTTGATTGTCTGTGAAGCGTTGTTATTGTTATTAAATCAAAACTTTATTTATAAAGCGCTTTTTTCATGCCAGAGGCAACACAAAGTGCTTTACATTTAAAAAAAATGCATGTAAAATAAAACAAGCCTTCATACTACAAAATATATAATTGTAATTAAAAACACACTCATTATATTCTCTTTCACACACAATCATACCCACACACACACACTCACACCTTCTTAGGAAGACCAGAGAGCAGCGCATTACAGTAATCTATTCTACTAGAGATAAAAGCATGCATCAGCATCTCCGTGCTGGCAAGAGAGAGAAATGGGCGGACTCT
>JBBBVU010000010.1:10338886-10362618 GCA_037177055.1 Atherinosoma microstoma
GGCTTCCCTGCTCAAGCTGCTGCCCCCGCGACCCGACCCCGGATAAGCGGAAGAGGACGGTACGGTACGGTACCATTACACATTGAAAAAGCGTTAAACTAAACAATACAACGATTGTCATGCAAAAAACGTTATTAAATCGAGAAAATACTTGCATTTGTGCATTTCTTTGGACTCGGTTGCAGCCATTCTGGGATATTTTTCATTCCCCTTCGTTTGAAGTGAGCTCCTGAAAAATCTTCGTTTGAAAGGGTATATAGCCCTACCACTTGCCCCTACCCCTCGGTAACGGGAATTGGGACACCTTACCCCTACACTCGAACATGCAAAGCGTAGGGGTAGGGCCAAGTGGTAGGCAAGGCAAGTTTATTTGTATAGCACAATTCATGTACATGACAATTCAAAGTGCTACACATACAAACATTAGAAACATAACAGCAGGGTGCAGAAAGCATCAAGAAGAATTTAAAAACAAAATAAATTAACAAAAATAAATAATAAAATGAATAAAGAAAGAAAACCCTCAGAAAAAAAATATTACTTGTTATCATAAAAGGCTTTAAATAGAAAAGTTTTTAGCCCTGATTTAAAACTGCTGAGAGTTTCAACAGACCTGCAGTTTTCTGTAGGGCCAAGGGGTGAAATGGGATTGGGCCTTTGGCTGTAAAGTTCTGCAAGATGCTTCTCTGGACAAGATTGAGGTGTGTATCTACTGTCCATGTGAACCGAGTTACTGACCGTATGTAGCGCGATTAATACCGTCTGCTGCAAAGCTAACTGCTGATCAGCTGACAGTCTGTGGAAATAGCTGCAGACGTCCGATGATTCTGCAAGTCATAGAAATGGCATATAACACCAGATAATGCAGGAGAAGGCAACTACAATTTTAAGAAATAACCAAATCAGGATTAATTATCCGTTTCAATTCAATTAATCTTTATTTGTATAGCGCCAATTCACAACAATGTCATCTCAGGGCGCGTCACAGACAATCAGTTTGAGCCAATCTAATTGTCATACATTGATTCATACAAGTCAATTCATAACAAATAGCCTAGCTAATAGGGCTGGGTTTCATCACTAATTCCCTGAATCGATTCGATTCACAATCGTCGATTTCGATTCGATTTTTTTCGATTCGATTTCGATTCATTTACAGCCAATTGTTTAACAACACTTATTTTTCTTTAATCTCAGGTAACTTTTTTTATAAAACACGGAGCATGATAATAAAATTGCTCTAAATTGGGTAACGTCTTCAGAAAATATGGACATACCTGCAAAATGAAAAAAAAAACTGGACATAAAAAAAAAAAAATTGATCCTTAGTTTTATGAATCGATATTTAATTAATTTAACTTGAATCGATTTAAATCAATTAATCGATTTTTTAAACCCACCCCTACTAGCTAAGGAAACCAATAGACTGCATCAAATCTAGTCTTCGATCCAATCCCCATCCTGAGCATGCTAGAGGCGACGGTGGAAAGGAAAACCTCCCTCTTAACAGGAAGGAACCTCCAGCAGAACCCGGCTCAGGGAGGGCGGCCATCTGCCTCAACCGGTTGGGTTGAAGTCTAGTTTAGAGTCTATGTGGGCTTCCTAACAGCTTACATTAGTATTATATAATGATACATGTCCTGTTCAAGATATGATAAAATAAAATAGATCAAAATAAAATAAAAAAAGATTAGAATGCAATTAAATGCGAGTTAACTGGACATGTATGAGAATAATGGAGATTAAATATTGATTAAAAAGACTGCCAGTCTTAGCTTCCATCCATTTCAACTTTCAGTTTTAAAAAAAAAGAAAATGGAGGTTGAATATTGGTTAGAATTTTAATTCAGTGTTTGTATGTTCTTTTTTAAAAGTACATCATTAATCAATAATATAAAGTGGCCAGGGCTGCACTTGAAATATATATTAAAATTGTTTTTATAATTATCAATAATTATCTATCAATATGATTTTTCTTTTTATCAATATACTTTTTTTCTATATCACCCAGCCCTAGTTTCAGCATTTGTAAAAACTAGATTGGTTTAAGGCAATGGGTTTCCTCGCAAATTTCTGGTAAACTCAACAAATCCGGGATTAGAGTGTGGGCATCTTTCAAGCTATGCAGTTATCCAGTCCCTTCTCCAAAAAATCCATGAGTCAAATGTGAGGCCATCTGTCCAACAACCAAAGCTTGGCTGAAACTGGGACTTCCGACAGGACAGGGATCCCAAGCACAGCATCAAGTCTACAACAGAATGGCTTAAAAATAGAAAAAAAATGCTAGGTGTTTTAATAGTCCAGATCTCAAAATGATTTAAATCCTGTGGTGGGAATCAGGAAGGAAGGTCTTTTTAACAACTTGTACAAATCATCTTTACCCGTCTAAGCCAATCAAGGAATAAATTAGGATCTCTAAATACAGTCCACCAATATTTCTGTCAGTTTATAAAAAAACAACAAACAAAAAAAACAAAAAAAAAAACACTGATGACAACCAATCTCAGCACTTAAAGCCAGCTGGTGTAAAATAAATAAAAGATAAAAATTAAAATAATTATTCCATCAATATTTACTAAACACTAACAAAGATGGGCAGTCTTTTGACAACAAAACAATCATAATATCACCCCACCCCCTTCATAAGAAAATAATTCCCTTTCAGAGGAATTAGACCTTATCACAAAAGAAAGGATGGCAAGGCCTTGATTAGTTCCACTGGGTCACAATTCAAAAGAAAAGCCACCATTCAGTTAACTGGGACATGAACATACTGCAGCAATTCAAGATGGGGGAATTGTGGTTTCCCAGCCTCCCAGAGCTGCAATTGGGAGACCACTGATACACAGAGGATCAATCAGACAGCAATAAAATGCAGAGGTCTGCTGGACCTGACCATAAACTAAAAAAACATCTAAAGTAAAATGTAAAAATGAAAAAAATTGAAGAGCTACTCTGAATCAATCTAGACAAATTAAACTGTAAAGGAGGGATTGAGTACAGTTTCTCCAGAAGCTGTTTCATCATTCAGTGTTTTGATGATGGCGGTGGAGTGTGCCATTTAACATTCTGCAAAATCTCCCATGAGTGTTTAACTCAGTTAAATATGGTGACTATGAGAGCCATGACAAATCAAAATTAAACCATTCACAGAGCTGCCTTATAGACAGGGTAATGTTACGCTGGGAGTCAGATACCACCCCAGATGGAATAAAAATGTGACCACACATGATAAATGTGATCATTTTAAAAAGCTATCTTGGACTAAGTGGACCCAAACCATGACAGTAAATTTCATTCACAGCACAACACAGTTACCACTTTCCCCTAACCAAATGGGCCATGTATGGTCAAGGGTTTTCCTTTAACTTTTCCATCTATTCATACATGTATGTGTTTAGTTTTCATAGCACTAGTAACAGCTTGGTGTGATAAAAAAAGAACAGCAAAACCCAAAGCAAGAATCAAATGTGTGGAGCACAGCTACTGATGCTGAATTGCTCAGAATCAACGACTGAGAGCCTGAAGGAATGCTAGCTCTGCTGGACTAAGTTTTGCTGAATGTTTACATAAAGTGCAAGATGTTTTTTTTGCCATTTTTGGTCCACCTAATTTTGTTTTGTTTTTTTTGTTTTTTTTACATAAAAAAATGCATGTACAGCCTCAACCCTTTTAGTCACAGTCAACATACCAATGTTATATTTTCAAGACAGCCTCACTTGTCAGGTTATGAGGCTAAAATTATGTAAAATGAATGTATCAATAGAAAAAGCACCATAAAGGCCAACCAAAACAACAAAACAGAATTTATAACTAACAATAATTGTAGAAATATCACAGGTCAACAGTGACCAAGCCTTTTTTTTATCTGCATATCATTCCCTCAAGTCTTGGCTGTTGGGAGAAAAATTATTGGCATTGACACAAACAGAAACTATTTACATATTTACACTTTTTCCACGGGGTGTTTTTTTGTCATTTACAGTTATCTATGCTACTATTTACCTACTATCCTCAAAAAATCAACTCCAACTCCAGCCATACAGGACCATTATTTTTGTTCTTCTCTGACAAACATAACTTTATGCTCACTTGTTGATCTTTGGCTGCTCCTGATTTGACATTACCATCAATTTCAGTTATCCGATTGGTGCAAAGTTTGACAGAAGTGATATCATCATCCATTCTGGGTCAAAATAAAGGTCTCTTAGCAACACGGGAGTGAAAGTGATCTTTTTTATTACAAAAATGTGATTAAACAATGGGGTTATCATTGTGGATTTACTATAGTGTGAATAAACACTACATTTTGCAGCTGGATTGTAAACCTCCTGGATGGGATATAAATGCCTGTAAAACTTCTATAGATCACCTAAAAGGTATGCTATTGATCACAATTTACCCACATAGTTTCACACTACCATTCCTGAGAAATTGTTGACAATATAAGCAATAGTGGACCAGGGGCGACGGCAATCTAGAGTTTTACATAAAGGGTAATGTTTATGAATTATTACCAGAAGTACAGGAAAAACTACTACAATCATAAAAGAAAATGAAAAAATAAAAAGCTAAAAACTTGGAAACATTAACATCTTTAGAGAAACAAAACATAAAAGAACATACCTTTAGAATGCTTTGAGCAGTATGTGTCTATTTTACATGTTCTTGTTAATTTCATCTCACAGTTTGCATGGATTCAAATTTGTGCAGGCAAATGTAAACTAAATTCAAATACAGCCAGTGGACATGGCATTCATCAAACTGTGTTTGTATGTAAAGCAGAAAAACCGGATGAGGAACGCAGGGTGGGGAAATAACTACCTACCTCACACAAGCGCTTACTGCAGCACTAGAAATATTTCTGTTAATGTAAAGACAAGTTTCTGATGGTGACGTTTTATGTACGGTTTATTCAGAGATGGGGACTTGAGTTTGGGACATGGACTCGCACTTGAGTCACATTACAGTGACTTCCGACTCTACTTGGACTTGTGATTTGAGACTCGTAAACATTAATTCCACCTGTTTTCTTCCTGATCTCTACTCTGTCTGATCACCTGTCAGCTGGATATGATTAGTTTCCTCAGACGTAACGTAACACAAACAAAACCATGACAGCCCCGGCGAGCCCACCTGTTGCCGTCCCGCCTTTCATTATAACTTTTGGGCATAAAAACTTCATACAAGGGACAAATAAAAGCGCAGCAAAGTTCAACGTCTGCAGCATAAAAAAAATACAGGATGCTGTATCCACCACATCCAACTTTATTCATCACCTCAAAACACGCATGAAAAGGTTGGTCCAGGGGTTTCAAAAATACAGACGGCAGGCCAAAATCGGCCCGCCAGAGGGTCCAATCTGGCCTGCACACTCAATTTGGTAAATGTGAAAATAACAGAAAACATTACATACAATCTTTTATTTAATAAAAGTAACTGCAATTCATAATTTATCCATGTGAGGTTGCATTTTTATGTTTAAATATTAAACAAGTCACAGGGATAGCTTGTTGAATCTTTTATATTTTTCCTTACGAGTCCGTTCAGGAGGTCAAGATTACTACACAGATATGGAAATGTAATGGTACATTTAAAATAACTTCTAGATCTTGATAAGTTGCTTTAAATGAAATGGTGTAATTTTCAGTTCCAGATACCTGTGATTGTTTTCTGATTTTGTATATCCATTGTAATTTGTAAGTTGTAATGCACAGGTAAATAATAAACTGAGGCAAAATATTGTTGAAACTGCACTTGTGTTTTGCAAAAAATGTCATTAAATGTAAACATCATGATAATGTACTTTTTTGCACTAAAACAATGGGAATTAATAGTTTATTTTGCTACTGGTCCAGCCCCCTTGAGATCAGATTGCACTGTATGTGGCCCCTGAAGTAAAAGGAGTTTGACATCTAGATTTTAAAAAATCCCTTAAAATGTAGTAACTGCAGCACATAATGTAATAATACATAAATGAGAATGCATTTCTCAGAAATACAGGATATTTTGGGGGGAATTTTTTGTGTAGCTTGCTCATCTAAAATTGAGATGGAGATGTGGCCATGCAGAGTTTGAGACATTATTCATGTTGTAGAGACAGCATTTCAGGGGGGGGTAATAATTTGTAGATCTGGCAACTTTTTGCAGCAATGATTAAACGGCATATTTTCCAGATAACCGTGTTTTGTTGAACGTCTTCCTTTCAAAACCAAAACCACTGCCAGATGATAGATCTAGTGCAGTTTTTCTTCTGTACCAAGTCGTCCGTCTCACATTCAGCTTGCATCTCTAAGCACTTGGAAACTAGCTTGATGCACATACTTAAATTCAATATATCGCCAACCCCTACTTGAGACGACTAGGACTTGCAAAAAATGAACACCTCTGGGTTTATTTCACAAGTATTTGAGTTTTGCTTTAAAATAAAAACAATCAGATTACTTTTTCATGATGGGTTTCAGACTTTACCCCAGCTTCAAAAAGGAGCTCCTAAGCTTCTTCTGATCATCACAGCTGCTTCAGATCTTATGGAGGTGAATACATACTTGATACCTGGATTTGCATAACTACCTCACCTGCAGAAAGTCTTTGGTATTTTGTCCACTCTGGGGGCTTTGACAGCAACCATAACCTTTCCTTCACTCAGCCAAGCGTTCACAGTCATGGTGGGTCAGATATTAAAGAGCCAGCTGTTACAGCTTTGGAGTGTTTTCCTTGAATAACCTCTCTGGAAGGTGTAGAAGCCTAAAAGGGTGATCAAAGCCAACTGATTTGGGTGTTCTCAACGAGATGACTAAGTGAAAGCACACAGAAAAGGGACTGAGCAGGAGCAGGGCAGTCTGCTGCATCAAAGGTAAAGAAAACATTTCTGGCTGAGATCACATTACCAACACGTTGCACAGGTTCTAAAAAAAGCTTTCTGACCAGTCTGATCTGGCTTTGTGGTGAGCGTGTGCTGTGACTGCATGTGTCACGTCACTCAGCTGACAACAGAGGCTTCTTCATATTATTCTGTTTTCAAAGTCCCAGCCTGTTGCTCTGCAGGTTGGCTTTACATCGAACTGTAACCAGGTCAGTGTTTGATGCCATGTATGGAGGCATTCATTCCCTCACCGCACTGAGAAACGTCATGAAAAATGTGCATTTTACTGACCAAAGTCCAGACGTTTAATTCATTCATCACAGGCTGACTAAGATGGAACCTTTCATGCTGTAAAATGTCTGAGAATTTTTTTTCTTCTGTTGCATGGATCTATTCTCTGGAGAGTCTGAAGCCTGGGAAAAATGTCCATGAATGTGTCTAAACACAGATATCATTTATCAAGCTATCAGGCAGGCAGCATTAAAAACAAAACACATCTTCAGTTACAGCATTGCTCCTACAGTCACTGATGGCTACCAACTACAGACGTCATTATTATAGATTTTCTATATGATTATTGTCAAAGAGAAATAATCACAATATTGCAATTAATTCAACATTATAATTATGTAAAATCACATGAACACTCTTTATGCCAACATGAATAAATAAAGTAAAGCTAGCAAAACCTCTGCTCTGTAAACAATAAATGAATACTAAATATTAAGTGGATTTCTCTCAGAGAAAACCGATGGAAAAGGCTACAGGACCATCTCCCCGGACTTGGCAAGCTTCTTTCTGGAAACTACATTATAAAAATGTTTTTGAACATTTCTTTTAAATGTGAGTAGAGAATTAAGAAATACAAGGAAAAACATAAAGTTAATTTTTGACTTCCAGCTGCCCTTTTAGAATAGCTGCAGTGTGAGACATAAATAATACTGGATAATACCAATGATATTGCACACGGACGACTAAAACAAACGCATAGTGCATACACCAAGTCAATCATGTTTGAACAGCAAAACTACTTCTGTTTTTTCACCTGTATAATGTAACGTTCAGTGAATGGTGCTTAACACGTAAGAGACAAACCATTATGGGAGACGTAAAAAAGAAAAAATCAGATTAGACAATTTGATGAAAACTGTAATGTGATGACAAAAATTTCTTTTGTTGAATTCCAAAAGCTCAAATTTCTAATCACAAAAGGGGGAAGGGAACTAAAAAAAACTGTTGTATGTAGTGATGTTAATGAGGAAGAGAAAGTGAAAGTATTTTACCAATTCAACACTGGTTTGGGTCATCTCTGGATGTCAAACTTCACACGTATTGTAAATAGAGTGGTTAAAATAAGCTGTGGCTTCAGCTTACATCTATTTTTAAGCACCAGATGTTTTCTGTCTTCTTCATTGTGTCTGCATTAAGGTAAGTCAGGGCACCAGCAAACCACTAAACAGCATCATATCAGCAGTAGATGGGAACTGCCATAAGTCAAACCTGATAAGGAGAGGCTGAAAATGCACTGTTCTGTTCATGACACGACTGCATACAAAAAGCTTCCAATACTGTATTATTGTTGCCCCCCTTGCCCACCTACACATCAGTTTAGAAAGTGAAAAACTCAGCACATTAGCAGCACTGAAAGAAAGAACATATCCCCCAGTTAAACTGTGAAGCTGTTGTGTACCGTGTAAACAATGGGGAGTTAGCTAGGCCTTTTGAGAAACTCACGTTTTGCAGGTCTATTTGTTTTCAAATTAAGATTGCATGGGTCATGGGAATATAAGCACAATGGATGGGGTTTGGAATTAATGCACTTACAATTCTAGCCAAAAAACTATCCTTTTACATAGCTAAATGTCAAAACAGATAGGGTAGCAGTTGATATTAAAAAAAGGTTTATAATAATTCATAACCTTCCTTGAATTTTCAGGCTTATCAAGAAAGACTGAGCTTTGTCAGACTATTGAAAAGTCTGCAGCATCAACACATCTCTGCTCTAGAAGTGACTGGGTGAGAGTCAGCAGCAGACAACCACATTTCACCGCATCCTCCTGTGCCCATGCTTTCAGTCATGACTGTTGAGCTCCAACACACATTCAGGGGGACTGGACCAACCAGCCAATGTGTGCCTGCAGGCTCTCCTGCCCTCTCTTGCTCCGGCCAGCTGGCTTTCTGAAAGACCACATTCTTCCATCTGCTGCTCAGCACTCAGTCACAGGAGACTCATCACTGGCTGCTGTGAGAGCAAGGAGGCTAATAATGCCAACTAGACCACTGAGCCGACGTTGAATGACCAGCACTTAAGATAAACACTGGAGGGTCCACAACACTAACAAGCAGGAGTAAATGTGACATTCAAGGCAGAATTTAAATATCCTTTAAAGCCACTAAAATGTTGCTTATGTGTTTCCTTAAAAAAAGATGCGTTTGCCTTAGAGAAAAAGGCACCTAAATTCAATGACATCAATATACTTTTGGCACAAAACACACTACAGATACTGCATTGACTCATGATGGAGACTATTTAAAAACAATGCTGCGCTCAGCTGCCTCGACTTGGCTTTAAGTGCTTGGCAAGGAAAACTAATTATACGGTTGCAAGAAAAATCGTATTGATGCGCTTAACATTTGCCAAGCATGAGACTCTCCACTTAGACTTGGCTACGAGGTAGCCCGGTTAGCTAACTGCTAACGTGAACTGGATACTGTTTGCAAAACTTAAAAACCCCAGAGTGGAGTCACAGTGGGCGGCAGCGTTAGTGTAGACCTTAACAGACACATGTGTGAGAGCTTACCTTAATTTATAAATGTGGGGAAGCTTATGAAATCCTTTTTCGTAGCTAGCATTTCTTCCAGCGCAACTTCAACATGTGTCTGGACTGTGTGTATACGTGTCTGCAGACTGAGCGAGACGGCTAACGTGAGCTAACAGTCGCCAGTTAGCCAACGGGCTCGCTAAACTGGCTAATTAGCCCCCACCGTCTCGAGATGTCGCTAATGTACCTTTATCTTAAGGCAGGACTGACCAGCTGCCTATTAAAATGTGTTGATTTGTGTAAAACAAAATAAAAAAATATATTTATTAGTACACAGCATCAGTTTTATCCCACGATAAGTCAAGGTATAGCTATTGATCAACAGTTAAATGTAACATTTAACTGCGGCTGTTCTGATCTCTGCTCATGCTGTTCAGGCTACTTTTGTTCAGGCTTCTGTGGAAACGTCCGATTAATTTATTCTTTTTTAAAATCTTTATTTTACACGTTCTTGCATCATAGCATAAAAGCCCCTAGCTATTCATTTAAAAAACATTGAATATTTTTCTTATCAGTTTTAGATTTTTAATATTTTCTATGAATTTCTAAATTATGTCACACTACACTATTCTCTAACTTTGGATATTGTAAACTATAGACTCTGCCAGACATGATGCTGAAGTAAAATATTTTAGGTTTAATAAGTTTGATTTATTCAAATGTTACAAAATATCTCATACTGATTTTAAACGCAATTTAAGTTTACAGGTTCAAAGAGGGATCTGCATTAAGTTTATAAAGTCATAAAATGAATTATTCAGATTGGGTCATTTTAATAAATAAATGGATTTTATACAATATCAAATAACTAGTTTGAGCAGACATTAAATTAAAATGTGGGTTAAGGCATTTATACTGATTTCACAAAAATAGCTCCTTAACTTCAAGAGGCTCCCCCATTACTCTTGGTTTCACTGCTGATGCCTTTTCAGTGATCAGACCGACTGCATAACATCCTAAGATTCAAGTGTGTGCTAAAGATTGCAATTATATATCCCATAAAAGAAATGTTGTCTAGGACAAAAGTGTAGCCAAGCAAAGTGCTAAAACATATGTGAGCCTATAAAGGTCTAGCCTTTACACAAAAAATTCTCAGAAATTATGAGTGAGTCAGTAAATAGAAAATTTGTCATTTAATGCAACATAATTGTGACTGAATTACAATTAATCTCATGGAAATAAATCACCAAACTGACAGACAGGATGTTTCATACAGGTATATATTACAATGTGCCTTGTTATATAATACAGTCAGGTTCTGTTTTATTTTTAATAAAAATAAGCACTGGAGGAGAAAGTGATACTTCTTGATTTTATTGTAAATTGGACATTATGCACATTATTTAGCGACTCATGACTTGTTAATCAAGCTTGTTACGTGGTCACAGAACTCACCGCGCTGAAGGAGAATTCAGACAAAGTCAAGTCAAAAAAAGGCAATTTTAGCCAGGAGCACTGCGATCTTGAGATCTCACATACATGACAGACGGTGAGGGAAGTACCAAAAAAATGAGGGAACAAGAACATTGAGTGGCTGACAGTGGTGGCTATTTGTGCCGAACATACCAGTCAATGAACACAAAACCTTCTTTATGTGTTTGGTTTTTTTTCTTTTTATAATTGACTGTAAGGGACATTAACTGTGGAGTTGAGGGAGTCATTCGTTTTAGTAGTTATATCTGAGTTTCTATAAATGAAAACAAGATTCTCCCAAACAAAAAAGATTTTTCTCCATAATTTCCAAATTTAAACCGTTTTTCATGAGGATAAACTAAAGGCGTGGTCTCACCGACAATAAATATTGCACACATGATACTGTACTTTATATCGGGTGTTTTTTGCATACAAGTGTTCCCCTCTTTTCCTATGTCTTCAAATGTTTCCTCAAGTTACATTTTCCCAAATACAATAACATTTATCATCATAGATCCAATATACAGAGGGGTTAACAGTTTCTGTGTGAAGAAAAGTAGTCATCCAATGTGTACTGTGACCCTTGGCTGTGAGACCAAACCTTCCTTTGCCCTTTTTTTCTCTAATTTTTGTACAAAGACGATACTACTATCCAGTCATGCAACATTGTTTGGGAGGGGATAGGGGTCTGGGGGGGAAGGGGGAATCTGTCTGTTATCTTTGTTGTTTTTAAGCATTCTGCATCTCTTTCCCAATCTTGTAGCTCAGGATCTTGTTCCAATCAATCTTGGTGCGTGTCACAGGAAGCTGGCGGCGTAAGGCTTTAAAGGTAGTGTCCGACATGGTCTGGTAATTCTCGCTGATGGCGGTCTGAAAAAAACAAATGGGGGGAGACCAAGAGAGGACAGAAGGAGATGTTAAAATTGATAAAAACTTGTATATAGTCAGTGTTGTATGATGACGGAAACATGATTGTGATAATCATTTAAAATTTAAATAATTTTTAAAAAGTCAAGATAACAAATGACACATTCATATCAGGGGTTTTTGCAAGCTTGACTGAGCAGATTTCTCTGCACCATTTCCTAACTTCAGCTTATTAATTATCTATTAATCCCTTAGTAAAAACTACAACCCCGACGAAATATGTTTTTTCATTTATTTTCTTGGTGAAAGCTCGGTTTTCCACTACATCCACTGCACTTGATGACAGACCTGATAGTCGTTCTCTGCAGCCTCCATGATCTTAACAAACTCCTTAGCAGTCGAACCCTCGTTCTGGAAGATGATAAGACATAATAATGACTTTAGAACAACATGTTATAGACAAAAAAATATGGACAAGGTTCAGACAAATATGGAGGAGAGAGGTTATGGATGGCCGTAGCTGTGTACAGCAGAATTTTATTTACCTATATTTGGATTTTTTTTAAACAAAAATTTTATAAACTTTTTACCAAACAAAACAATCAATATAATCATAAATCTAAAAAAAAAAAGAAAGAGAAAAATCTTACATAAATCATTAATTAACCAAACATTTAATTAAAAAAACAGCTCCAGGTCAACATGCTACTGATTTCCAACACATACTTGATTTACCATCTCTCATCCTATTTTCTTATCGTAGCAGCTTCAATAATATTTTAAAACACAATATTTGATTTTGCCGCCTTAGTTTCTTTATCTAGATTGTTCTGTAAACTGGCTCCATACACAGAAACAAATTCCTCTAGCACTTTAGTTCTGAATCTAGTTCTTTATAAAATATCTCACTTCTTTTAAATCCTAATGGATTTGTCTCTTTTTTGCCCTTTTAAATGGATCTGAAATTGATGCAAGGTGCAACTAGATTACAAAGGCACAATCTTCACTATGTAAAACAAACTGACAATTAATTGCCTTTTATATGAAAAATAGGTGCAGAAAGGCCACTCAGTCATACTCACAGAAATCGACATGGACTCCTGAACCTCTTTGTGGCTCACCAGCTGAACATTTCCATCCTCATAGTAATGAACCTGCAAAGATCAAAGTCCCAATCATTAATAAATACAAATAAAGACTCATTTCCACTGCTTGGTACGGTTCAGCTTGAGTCATTTGGTTGTAAATGAGTCTACCAAGTTCTACCATTCAGTCTACCATGTTGTCTACATAAAACATCATGAACAACTGTAAGAGTAACTTCTGTAGATGAGTGCAGGAATGACTGCAGAGACCTTGTCACACAGAAATGATGAGTCTAGTGGTCTTTCAGTACCGACTCAGCTTGCTTGGATACTGAATTTGTTTGTTGCACACACCCCAACTGGCATGGGTATCTTCACAGAGTGAACGATCCAAACAAAATACCTGGATTTTCATGATTCCTGCCACTTGAGTGGCGGAGGGGGAGATGGTGAATTTCCATTCTGACCTCCAGCGTCCATTCCTGAACAGATTCAGAAAGAAAACAGACGGAAATCCCTTGTTACACCTCTTCCTTTTATGATGGGACAATAAATCTCCTGGCTTTACTGGGACATTTCATCAAACAAGACCGTACTGAACCTGGAAACGCACCCTGGTGCCTCAATTAAATACATAAAGCATTGAAGAATTAACTAAATGTGTCATTTATCAAAATTGGAAATACATGAATAAACTAGAAGCACTCAGAGAGGGCATACCTCCACCAAGCCATACTCATCTGAGAAAAACCCCAACAGCCCACCCAGTACCCCCTATATGTTGAACCTCCTGGATCACCAGATCCAGAATATCAACATGATCCGGGTCAAACAATGTTGGATTATAACATCTACCATGATGTCATCATGTAATTGTATTTATTTATTTTTTATCCAATGATTCTGAGCGTTATCTGTTGAGTTAGAAACTGTATTAGCAAAATGATCCCCATCTTCCCATAGCAAAGAATCCTTAAAAGCATTCCTGGATCCAGACAGTGATCAAAATCCCCCCCAAAATGTAATCACTTGTTTCTTTATTCCATTTATGACATTTCCTGAAAATTTTATCAAAATCCGTCCATAACTTTTTCAGTTATGTTGCAAAATAACCCCCACCCCTTGGCAGAGATAACTATTAAAAATGTTATTAATTTAATTAAAATATATTTTCATTTTACATGAAAAAATATGTAATTTTTTTTCACAGTTTAATTATTTCATTTCAATTAATTTGATCTGTCAGCCTTTCCCATCAACCTTGCCTGGCAGGGCTAACATTTTAAGCAGGGCTATTTTTCTAAGTTTCCCATGGACCATACTTTCAGAAGGCTGTGGCCAGAGAGCCACATATTCCCTTGTACTGTTGCTCTAACATAACACAAACAGCCACTACATACTGATTTCACAGTCACATGAACACATAGTAACAGTAACTTCTGACTTTTAGTGCAAATAAGAAAAGTAAACATCCAGTTCTGGTTTAAAAAATTCTCTGCAACTATCAATATTTTCTAGTAGTCAAGTTGTCTGACTAAGATCAATCAAAAACACACACTGGCCTTTTTTGTGTTAAGTGTAAAAAGATCTTTGCGGTTAGTTTTATGGAAATGTTCTGGCCTGGGTCGTCTAGAAATGCCCTTTCCCTCTGCGTTTTTGATGTGTGCATAATAATCGGTCCAGTTGTTGTTAAATAAAACATTTTTGTCAACCTCCTCTCTTTTGAATGTGACATGTTTTCATAAGAAGCTGGAGAGTCTTTAGTCTTTCATCAACAGTGTGAAGAACAGTGCTATGTCACAAAATGTTTCAAAGTAGCACGCTTACAGTTTAGTTGCAGCCATTAAACTATTAATTCACTATTCAAGGGTAGATGAGCTATGGGCCGGTCCGAACTGACAGATGAATAGCCCTAGTTTAAAGCGTTAACCATGCCTTTAAAACCTTTGGTCTGAAGTAAAAGCTTTTGCTGAAATTACTTTCTTCTTCTTGAATTTTTTTTTTAAAGGACGGTAACTAATGGGTATAGCCATCGAACATAAATAAATCCTGCCACGTCGTGTGTCAGAGTATTACGACTGGCTCTGGAGGGATCTTTTATTTGGAACCATTTGCAATGACTTGCAGAGTCGGATAACCAACCAGATGTCACAATCTGTTGATGAGAAAACATGAAATAATTCAATAGTAAAACTAGATGTTTTTACATGAATTTAATTAATTTAAATAACTTCAAAAATAATGAATTTAATAAATTTAGAAATTCATTGTCAATTTTTATTAACCACTGACATATCTAATTAATCAGCCATATATTTGATTAATCATATATGTATCCATTTCAAATACTAATTATGCATTTAAGTAGTTGTCAATACATTTATCTATTTAATGTGTTTATTTCCAATTTTAAGAAATAAATTACCCATTTCAGTAGTAATTGACAAATAGAAACAAACCTTACAAGATGTTTGCCAGTTTAGATGAAATGAAGATTCATCTGGAAATTTGTTGGGATCATAGGAGATGTAAAGCTTTGCAGAGTGTTTGTATTTAAGCTGCTCCATATCGTACTGTGTCACTTAACACAACTGATTAAATATAAACTGATATCATGTGATGATCCCAGTAAATATGCCTAGTTCAGTTATGCTCAAATCTTCAGGGACAAGTTAAAGACAGAAAAATGGTCTCCAAACAGGACAACCTGATAATCATGGGAGATTTCAGACAAACATCACCACAATCTTCAAAACCATAAATGAAGAACAACATCTATGAGCACAACTTCCCCTTTTACTCGTTTCTACGTTAAGGCATTAAGGTATCATTTTCATTACAAATAACACAGCTATTGTTCAAAGACTCTCAAAGCAGATGGAAAACTTGATTTCATTTTCATAATCACACAAAATCCCCCAAAAGCTTCCTCATTACTGAAAAGACAGCGGTGGATGGTAGCAGCTGCATACAGGAGTTGTGGGATCATTACACCCAACAACTACTAAGCCAAATAAAACCCAGCAGCAAAGAGGATTGGAGCGGCTCTTATCCAGTTAGATTAACTCGATCAGAAACAGCTCAGCAGCATTTCTGAAGGCCCACAATGTCCCCCTCCAGATTTCAATCAGTCATAGCAATGCCAGGTATTTTATACACCTTCAACATATCAGATAGTTGTGACTTATTAAGGTTTGCTTCTGATGTTTCATGTGGATCACATTAAATATTCAATGTCTCCAACGTACCAGAAGTTTTTGGGTTGAAACTGATGGCACTCGATGCACACGATGATAGTTTGATGTCCGTCAATGGTTTTCCCGTAAATCTGAAGGGAGAAGAGAAACTGCGGTTAAGAAATGTGATCATCTTTACTGTTGCACATGTGGGAACAGGACAACAGCTCCGGGTTGACAGTTTCAATAATTACCTCATGCTGACCAGTCACTAGGAGACGGTCATACAAACTACAGACAAACACATTTATTGACAACAGGAACAATAACATTAAAAGATTTTTTGCCAAAAATGCCTTTTCATAAGGAAAAAAAAGGCATATCAAAAGTAAATTTAAAGTTATCTTGAACCATGAGGAGTATAGCCATGGTCGTGGTCTCTTTTGAAAGGTCACACAATAAATTTCCCCCCAAGAGTCAAAAAAATATCTAAGTGCAACTCACAGATTAAAAGGACCTTGAATAATCAAAAAAAGCGGATTTTTGTGGTTTCTGATTAATCACTCTCAAAAACATGACGTATGCCCACTTCGAATTTGACTATAATACAACAGAAAATGAGTATTTCAAACAGGTTTTTCTTAGACCGGGCATGCTAACAGTGTACCATCAGGAAATATTTCATTGTGTTTACTTCAGACGTAAAAACAGAGAAAGAAATTGTAGTACCGCAAGAAAGTGAGCTGCAAAAGGCTCAAGCGTCATACGTAAGAACAGGGGAGGGTACTTCTTTGTGCATCAGCTGTTCATTGGCTATTGTGCCACTGCAGACAGGGTAAATCTATTGGGGCAAGTGAGGTGTCGATCAAAAGATCAGATGTCAGAGCTGTTTTGGTATAACAGTGTGGCTTATACATGCAGGCTAACTAAAGTTACAGTCAATAATATGTGAAAAATCTGACAGGATTTTTCTGTTTTATGTGCCTTTGGAATGCAGTGAAGCTCAACGGGTGAATTGCATAGAATTTTGTGTTTCCAAATGCCCTGACAAGTGTTCACTGAGTCATCAGGAATTACTGTTTTCTGAAATGGTGTGGATCATTCAAATCTCAAGAGCTTTAGCTTTTCAACCGTGTATAATATGTGTGGGCAAATAAAATGGGGTGTCTTTTTGAAAACTAAATGTCACTAAAAACATATTTAACGTCACACACCAGCCTCAGTTTTCCAACAATGCAACAAAACTGAAAGGGTTTTCTAATTTCTTCTTTGTTAGAAAGAGGATTGGGGTGGAAGTGAGGACATAAAATCTAGTTTTAAACAACTAACAGGTCAAAGAACATTTAAAGTGAGCTTTTTGTGCGAGTAGCTGAAAGGAAACCAGCATGCTTGAGCATACAGTGCAGACTCCGCTGGGATAGTGCTCCTTGACGTATGCCCTCACGGCCGAGTCCACTGCACTCCTCCAGCCTTCCAGGGAGCTGTCAACATCATGGGGCCGCGGGTCGCTGGCCTCCTTCCTCAGGTGGTCGAACTTGAAGGAGATCTTATTCTTGGGGTCCAACACCCGGCCGTTCCCAAGGTCACCATGCTCTGTGATTAAGACCTGTTATGAAGAGTAGGAAGACAGGAGAAGTATGAAAAGAAATAAATAAATAAATAAAGGATGTAAAAAAACAAAAGGACCAAACAAGGAGAGAAAGCACAACAGCCTGAACTTTCCGTCTACCAGCTCAGCACTGAGTTAAGCCTGCTGGGTGTCAGACTGGGGAATATAGGAACAGAGGGACATGATGACATCTTTACATAACATACTGCA
Organism: Atherinosoma microstoma; assembly: GCA_037177055.1. Taxonomy (NCBI): domain Eukaryota; kingdom Metazoa; phylum Chordata; class Actinopteri; order Atheriniformes; family Atherinidae; genus Atherinosoma; species Atherinosoma microstoma. The sequence continues at coordinate 10,356,934 of JBBBVU010000010.1, forward strand.
ATCATTACCGAGACTAATACAGAGATGTTCATTACCCACTATGTTCAACCTTCTCACACACTCACAGACAGCAAATAAACAATAACACCATATTTATGTTTTTGCTCGCACATTTAATCCAATTTCAGTAAGAAAAGCCAAGATTTTATGTCCCTCATACTGGATGATGATGACTTTAATGGCATAATATGAATGTTATTTTAATTAATTCGATGTATGTGATTGTTTTATACATACGTATTGGATAACGGGATATTTATTTCAATTTCTTCTGCTGTTTGTCACATGTTGCAACAACAGGAATACCCTTCAAATGCTGTGTTGGTCAGTATAATAACCACTGCTGTGAAAACTGGGTGAGACTGGAATAAATGGACACATTCAGACTCATGTCGTCATTCTCTCCCTAATGTTGAGACTCAATACTCATGTGTGTTTGAACGAGTGAAACATGAGCTCACCTGTTCTTCATAGCCTTCGATTTTCACGGGGGTAAACTGGTCCAAATTGTACTGTGCAAATGCACTGCAGAGAGAGAGACTGAGTTACTACATACACATCAACAGTTTAACTCTACTTTGGTCTGAATAGGGATGTCACCATTACTTGATTTCACAATTACTGGCTGTATTAAATGCCACAATGAATTCATCATAAAAATCCCTCAATATCGTCACTTTCCAGAAAAGATTATGTCTGAGCCATATCAGCAGATCAGTGCAACTCGCACATGGAGCAAAAACAAAGTTACACAACATCTGTCTTTGCTGCTTGTGTTGCTTTGTTTTTGTCCTGTGCCCGAGCAGTAAAGTACACCAAAGGAAGAGTTGTTCTCTCCAAAAAAAACTAATTGAGTCATTCTAATCAGAAATCTGTAAAGCAGCTGTAAAGAAGTTGCAGTGGAAAGAGAAAAATGCATCAAATATGTTTCACCACCTGCAGGAAAATCCCCAACTTTGTATGACAAAGTAAAGGTAAAAGTACAGTAGCAGGGTTAAATTATAATAATGTTAATTTAATGTAATATTAAAAAGGAAATGTTATGTCATTTGCAGTTTTGTAATTGTATATGACTCCGGTTGGACTTACAGCACCCAACACCATGAGGCCCGTTTATGCTCTAAGCTACAGATGGATACGGAGCATTTCGCCCGTCTTCTCTGTCCTTTACGTTCGTAATTTGGCACGTTTTCAGGCTCTTGTGGATGCGTACCCAGACAGAGCAAACGGAGCAGTACTAGCTGACATGCGTTCCACAGAAGGAGCAAAGAAAAAGAACAAAAAGAGAATGCAATATTTTCAATAGCCACATAGCCCACCACCGTCTACTGTGCTGCCTCCTTTTATGCATCGTTTGGAGAATGTGCATTATCATGATTTCTCTATTGTCTGAAACTGATATTGAAACTTAGAGGTGAACTCTAAACTCTGCCCTCTGGTGGATGTATTGGCTAACAACAATGCCAACGTAGAGGATGCATGGCAGTGTGTGGATAGTGACGTTTTAAACAGATGTACCTAATTATGTACGTAAAGGGTGCATAAATGGCCCTTTAAGCAATGTTCACTTAATGTCATGGAGACACAAACTGAAAAAGTCTCAAACTCATTTGACGGACAGTTTCACTGTTCAAACTTTATTGACTCGGCAGGAGGTTTATCAGTGTCTGTTGGCAGTGTTTAAGCCACAAGCAAATGCTGTAAAACTCATGATCTCAGGACAGCATGAGGGGACACTTACTGTGCTGCACCCTCCCTGAGAAGATTGTCATTGTTGAGCAGCAATCGCACATCTGAGGAGAGAAAAATAGAAAGGATTATTAGAAAAAAAACAGGAGTCAGAAAGAGAGGGAAGAAAGTAAAGGCACAAGAGATTACCACCATAACATGCACACAAAATCAAAAAATCTAAACAAAACAAAGTTGCCTGCAGTCAATTTGTGCAACATTAATGCCAGGGGAGAGAAGCAGACATGGTAAATTAGCTCAGTGGAAAAGGCTGCAAATCACAAAGAGATGAAGGGGGACAAAGTGGCAGGAGGGACTGTGTTTTAATGTGTGTGTGTCTGTCAGGCGGTGATAAGCAGCAGACAGACATCCCCCCCAGCGTTCCTCGGAGGTGTACGCATGTATAGAGGCAGGGCAAGGATTCAAAAAAGCCAAAACACTTCTATGTAAAGTCTCCTGAGGGGCACTGCTTTGACGGTGTGTTATCAGAACTTGGCCAAAGCATCATAGTCTTGTTTTGCTTTTTAAAGGCAACTGTAGTCAAAGGACTAAAATGTAAGCAAAATTCTCTGAAACGGCAAGAAGTATTCGTTCTTATCGATTAATTTTATTTGAGTACAGTCTGAGCCATCCTATGTGTCAAAATTATTAAGTAAACTGATTATTTTCATACATTTTTAAATCCAAACAGGTTGAGCTTATAGCCACAAGAGGGTGCAGTGGCAGCTCTTTATGCAGAGGGAGCACACACTACAGGGATGTACCCCCGGTGGAGAAAGTACTTGCAGAATCCCTTGTTCAAAAAGTCCCGTTGACTCCATTCTTCAACTTAAAAACATGCTGGAAACTCCAGTCACCGTTATGACAGCAAAGCAAAGATTCAGACTTTAAAACAAAATAAAAACAGGTACACAGGTGGTTTCTTTGAGGCAATCATTCTAAACCTAATGACAATCACTTCCACTGGAGTCTCTCTTGGTGTGTTTGATCAGGCAAAAAACAGCTACTTTACATCCACAGAGACAGGCTAGGAGGTTTGAGTTCAGCTAAGGTTACACAAGATCAGCTGGGTTGGTCTTAGCTTATTTTTTGCTAGCTTGACATGACCAATTAAGAGCAATCTGCTTTCTCTTGTGAGTGCATAACATCTTCACTTGTCCTGTAACAGCTGTTGTGATGGAACACTTCCTGATGATTAAAAGGCTTAAATAATAAACAAAAAAACATACATTTAGCATGAAAACAGGCATTTTTGTCATTTGGACCAACAGAGGGAAAGTCTATCCCAACCTCTGACGGAGTCGTTATTCATTTGGCATACAGTTGATTCAGTTAAGCAGGATGTCCAGTGTTGGTCCTTGAGGATCGCTGTTCTGCAGGTTTTAGAGGTTTCCCTGATCCAACACACTTGATTCAAATTAAATGGATCTGTTCAACAGCTTGTTGACAAGTTCTGCCCAAGTCTTCTGAAGACCCATCAATCTGAGTCAGGTTTGTTGAAGCAGGAAACATCTAAAACCAGCAGAACAGTGACACCCACCCACCTACCCCTTCGCTGAGTTAAACAAAATTATTCCCCAATACAAGTTTGCTATTAGAACCAGTAGAGTCAAATTCTAATTAGGAATGTTACGATTACGTGATTTTGCAATTTATCGCTGTATGAACTGAATTGTTCTAATCAGGCTTATAGCTACTCAGCAGTTTTTTTAATCATCCATAATTCATACATATGTAGACTGGTCAAATACCTTCTCTGAAAGGGGGCTATGACAATGTTATTGACACAACTTAGAAAAATTGGGCAATAATATGTCGATAAGGTTGTATTACTACGTAGTTTAGTTTCTCCTGTCTTAACTGATCATGTAGTTGCTGAATCCTATATTAGACCAAATACAGCTAATTACACCACTTATAAAACATTTCTAACAAATTTTATTAAAACAAATATCATTTTGAGTACTCACCATTGAAAACTTCGTTGAATTCTCCTGGCGGGGCATGGATAACGAAGTTAGCTGCTATGCGTACCTGTAAACACCCCAGATACAGGATACGTTCAGGGTTCACATGGAAGACAACAATAGTGTAACATTAAAACAGGAGTGATGACAACATCCACTGAGTTTGAGGCACTGGGTAGCCTGACGGGCTGATCAGGCGCTGTATGTTCAGAAATTGAATGCTTCTCGAGGCAGCTTTCAAATTAAGGGTTCTGATGAAAATATAAACAACACCAAGTTTTAATACTTATTAATTAATGCTCATTGATTTACTAAAGTTAAGAACAACTCCATGAAATGTAGTTTATTACTTCTTAACTCAAAGTAAGTCTATGTACACAGGGCAGCCAACAGAGGGGGTGATGGGACTGTGTTCCTGCTCTGGAGGGTGGAGTAAAGCTATTCAATGTTTCGGCCTGAAGCACAAACGAGCTGTCATTTTTTCCTGTCTTTACTTCTCTTCTGCTGCACCGCACAGCACTTCCTGTTTCCAGGTCACATGTTAAATTGACAGCAAGACGACAGCGCCCCCCCTCCCTGCTCAGTTTACAACCATATAAGGACATAAAAATGTGCTGTGGACCCTAGTACGCTCTCCTGCCCTACCTCTCAGTATCAATGGCAGGGTGCTATAGCTCAGCTCGAGTCCGTCTGCTCTGACGAGCTGTTGTTTCAGGGCAGGTGTTCGTATATATACACGTGTGTGTGTCCCATGGGCCCTTATTAGCGGTGTGTATATACATGTGCTCTGGCACTCCACAGAGACGCAGATTGATTCCTGCTAATGAGCAATGCTAAGAGAGAAGAAGCTCACCAAGGAGTTCATGCTCATGCTGTGTGTGTGTGTGTGTGTGTGTGTGTGTGTGTGTGTGTGTGTGTGTGTGTGTGTGTGTGTGTGTGTGTGTGTGCATCAAAGTTTATTAGCATTAGTGTAATCCCTTGTCATGAAATCATCATGACCCACTTTTGGTGAGCAATTTGAACTCAAAATAAAACAAAAGGTGTGTGTGTGTTTGAGTGCATGACGTCTACATTTTACTAAACAGCTGGTGGAAAACTGTTTGTGTTTCTGACATGAAACCCCTGTGGGAAAAGTCATTTGCATTGGGTCTCTCATTACATTTGATAGCAACTTAAACAGACTCTGCAATAAGCTTTTGTTCACAGTTGTGGTCGGAGCCTCTTTCAGACATGTAATCCTTTCTATTAAACTACAGGTCACTTATTGGTAAAAGTCTTTGTTAGTTCAGTTCCTCAAAGTCACATTAACAAAGTATAATATATATTTGCAGATTTCAATTTAGAATATCATCTGCATGTTTTTTTTAATAGGAATCCCTCAGATATTTCATGATACATTCCAGTCCTACCATCCTGGATCAGTGGTTTTCCCTGATATTATTTGATATAGTACTAATATGCAATTTACACATCTGCTCCGCTGCAAGACCTGTTTCATCATCATCACCTGGTCCTTTTACTGCTGTCTGTAGACTAAATCTAAGGTGGATCTCTATCATGGAGGTAAGATGACAGGACAGCTAATGCTGAAAAAATACCAAACATTTAGGAATGTGGTCAAATGGGAGGAAGTTCTGCTTTATGCATATTAACTAACTAGCATTCATAGGGACAAAACTGGTGAGCAGCCTTAATAAATACACCTGAAATTAGCATATATTAAAAAAAAATTTATACTGCGTAAATTATATTAAGATTGCAAAGTTCAACAATGATATGACGTGGGTTTTACTGAAATAGTGCCGCTATCGCGATAGGCAGTGAATAAACTTTTAGCCAGAATAATCACCTCTAATCTTGTGACTAGTAAAATATAATGCTGAAAAATTAATGTGCACATTCATTCATTCATTCATTCATTTTCTGAACCGCTTAATCCAATTCAGGGTCGCGGGTGGGCTGGAGCCTATCCCAGCAATTATCAGGCGAG
>JBBBVU010000010.1:10363045-10376123 GCA_037177055.1 Atherinosoma microstoma
GTTTGTCTGAATGCAACCGGTATAAAAGACAAAGTCCGCAACATTACCGCTTTTCAGAGCATGTCTGAAAGGGGCTAAAAAGACCATGCTAAAAGGGCCATTTTTGTTTAATAATACATCCATTTTAATGACAATTTTGGCTGCATTTGCATTATTATACAATTATAAATAAAACTGGATCAGTGCCATAATAAAATATGAAAATAAAAAAAGTATTTGATAAAAATAAATCATTTACGTATCATACATATTAACTTCAATTACAATTATTTTATGGGATTACATATTGTCTAGATATACATAAAATAGGTAGTATAATGCACTGTGTCCAATTATCTACTAGAAACCTTTTTCTGTCTGTAAGTTTATTTCATTTTCATTGGTAGTTCCTCTGTAATTTGTGTCTACGTTGCAATAAGTGCAGTTAATGAAGTTCATGAGACTCCTTTTACAGGGTCTTCATAAGTTCCTTTTTCTGAGTAGGAGCATTAAAAACATAAGAGGAACAAAATTTGGGTCTTCATGCAATCTAACAGATGCCACAAAAACTGTAACACATTTTTCATAGAGGTTACTACAGCAACACTCCACCTTTGAATGTGGAGCTTTGATGTTAAACGTTCCCTCAGACTGCTGCGCTGGGACACAAGACTGTAGGGGCTCTTTGGAGCCCTGGGACCATTTTTCAGTGTTAAGTACTTCCACTGTGCCATGAAGGGGCTGAGCCTAAGTAAAAGAGTCTCAGCAGAGAATAAAATTTAAACAACTTAGTCCTTGGTGCGTGAAACCCTTAACTGTATCAAAACTAGGGGTTAGAAAAAAAAAAAAAAAAAAAAAAAAAAAATTCAATTCACATAAGTACCACGATTTTTTGTTTTCCGATTTTTAAATAAAAATTTTTGTTCAAATTTAGTTTTGTTCAAACTTCCTTTTCAGCTGGTTTAAATATATTGCTGCTGAATACATCTTAAAAACTGACTCACATGTGATGTGCATATTTTTTGGAAATATGGCTTCTGATATAGTTGTCGTCATTGAACTTTTTCACATGGTCTGGTGTTAAAAACGCAAACTAAAAATCTCAAAAATTGGCAATATCGAAGAATCGCAATTGAAATTGAATTGGCATCCAATCAGGTGAAAAGCATATCGTCCCAGCCATAATCAAAACTTCTCAATAAATCTAATTTCTCTTATATTACAAGATTTGACAAGATGTTGGATCCATTTACTCTGAATCAGGTGTGTTGTAGCAGGGATGTTACAGCATGGTGGATGCTGAATTAGCCTTCATTACAGGGCGTCAAAGTGTTAAAATCTGCCTAAGTGCAATCATGTTGCCCAAAAATTTACTGTTGGACTGTTTTCCACTCTAAATATTATATCATAGTTACTGCCAATATTCTAGCAGCAGTATTACACCATGGATGATATAAAAAAAAAAAAATAAAAAAAAATCATACTTCAAGTGTACTCTATGACCCTGATACCGACTGATTAAAAAAAAAAAAAACACCTTGATGGGGACCCCATCTAGTACTTGTAACCAGATCAGGATACCCCCACAGTAAATCTGACTGCGGTGATTTTACAGCAAAATGCAACTGCATAAAACAAAAGTAAACAACAACAAAACAAAACAACTGAGTGCATACACCATCTCCAATGTATTAAACATCAGGGAAGATTCCTTTCTGCGCCTCTGAAGGATTCCCTTCCAGCACTGCTCTCTCTCTCACAGACTGCTGCTGAAGTGTAGCCTTTTCTTAACAACCAGCCTAAACATGGAATGAACATGGGAGGCTGCACAGATGCTCCTACTCTATCCCCATCTGTCAGCAGGAGAGCAGGAAGACTGGCACACTGAGAGAAGATGGGCCAAACGCCCAGTTCCTCTTGATGCGGGAAGGGAAGCACAGGTGGGCCCAGCAGGAAGAACTGAGAGGACTTCTGCACAAGCAGAAAGGTGGTTGTTTCATTTCAGTCCAATCTAACAACTGGAATTGCTGTTGTTTGGGTCACTTTTTTAATCTTTCCACCTAATAATTCTTTTTTTTGTCGGTCACACATTTCTTCGTGCAAGTCTGAAAAAAGAAAAATCACAGTGTACTCTTACGCCACTAAATGTGAGCACTGCAACTCCATGCAACAGAGAGTGCTGGCTGCTGAGTGCTAAATATGAGTCAGTGACTCACAGCCACCCAACCAATAAATCTTGGACAAAATCTTTCTTTTGTGTAAAATAAGCTCTTTTCTCTCCACTTTTCTGAGTCGAGTTGTATTATTTTCTTGGGGTATAAGAAGTGGGTGGAGTCTCCGTAACGAGAAATCCAGAAATGAGCTAAACAAAGAGCATTAACAATACTTCTGAACCTACAAAGACACACAAAGAACATGGGACATAAGCCGCCCCCCTCTATAGTGTAGGATTCTTGTGTCTTTGAGCTGTTTAGCCCTAGATACCAGCTGGTCTCTATTCTCCCCATTTGCTCACTGTATGTTCATCCTCATTTTACCTAAAAACCTTGCCCAGTTGTCTCTGCTTGAGTCAATATGATAGAAAGTGAGAGTTTCTCAACAAGCTGTTTAGAAGAAATAAAAGCCACAACAACTGATGGAAACTTTCTTTTAAGTAAAGCAGTGGTTCCCTGGATCCCTATAGCTTCTGTCTAAATCCCTTGAGGTGCATGATTAGTTCCATTACTCCTGTCTCCACACACGGGCCTTTCTGGTTGGAGAAAGATTGTCAAATTAATCTATAATTTTAAAAAAAAAAAAGATCTGCAGCCTTAAATCCCAAGTCATCATTAGAATCCACATACCGTAAATAAATGCTAATAGCTCTGCCACCTCTAATGTTACAGTAGAGAGAAAGTTGAGTATGATATGGGTGAAAACTGTGGGCTGAGGTGTTAAGTGCAAAAAAATTTTAACAACAAAAACAGCAAGTACAAATGAGAATGGCAGACAGATGAAGAGAAATACAAACAACTGTAAGGCCACCATAGACTGAAAGTAAATGTTCTACCATGTTGGAAATAATACGACCAGGTTTCTGTGAAGGCTGCTGCTATCAGGGGAAATTATTACTTTTGTAAATAATGATGGCACTGAGTTGAACAGAGCAATGACCCTCTGTTCCCGATATTCTATACTCAGCAGGCAGACATAATAGAGCCACCTGTTCAACTGTCTTTGCTGAGGGTTCAGTTATCCTACCAGCTATTCTGCCAGTTTCATCTTACAACTAATCAAAAGGAACTGCAAGTGATTAACAGTAACAACAAAAAATAAGTTTACTGAAGAATTCAGTTCCTTCTCAGGAACTGAACTTCTCGTTCTCATTAACTTTTTAGTTAATCTCAGAAGGGCGCAGATGTAGCAGGAACTTGCTTTAAAACTGTTTGGTAATCCATCACAGAGAACATAAATTTAATCAAATAATAACTGTTGGGTTATGCAGCTGCAACACTGACTAAATTCTCCTACAAAAGGTCTTATGGCCTGTAATTCCTCATCCGTGTTGTTTGAAATCTCAAATCCTTAAAACGTAAAAAGAGAAAACTGTTTTGTGCTCTTTACAACTTATTTCTCTGTTCATGAAAAGTAGATTTTTCATATAACTCACCCATATCAGTCACATTAAGGCTTTAAAATGATGCATAAAGGCATATAAGAACAGCTCTGAGTCACAGGTGAGTTGTGGGCCTCCTGCATAAATGGTGCACATAATGCTCTCAGGTTTTCAGTCAGATAACTATTTTGTGTCATTTATGACTCCAAAAGCCAGAGATGAGGAGGCCAATGACAAACTTGAAAGAGAGATCATAGTGGCTACATCAATCAGTTTATACCCACTCAATGATTTGCAAGCATTGCTGTCATGAGTATTTCCAAATGTGACGTGGTGTGTCTGTGTCAGTTTGCAGATCAGGTACAATGGCAGCTGAAAACAGAAGTAACGGGACATCAACTGCATTCTTTAAGGATTAATTAATTAACAATCAATTAATACATGTTGCACAATAGTGAATTTTGTTGAAAATATTAGAGAAGACGTTCAAGACAGTTGCTACAACTGAACAAAACGGAGTGTATCCATGGACATGTATTTGATGCATGGGATTAAGACCAATCAGCAAATAAATGAGTTTAAGCATTTTTCCCCCCATACTTCCCATTTCTATAAATGTGGCATTGATTTGATCGTAAATCTTAAGTAATTATTTAATTAATCAATTAATCGTAGATGTAGGAAGTGTATGAGTGTTTTGTGTTTTTGTCCTGCTATGTTAAGCTATGTTTGCATTCAAAGATTCACCATGACATCTCATTAGATTAGTGTTTAGATTTGTCCTGCTGCTGCTGTACTTAATTAATGCTCTATAGCCTAATCATTTCCCAATGTTAGATTTTAAGGCATATTGTGAACCATACTGGTTACAGGACATTTGCAATTAAAAACTGGGAATGAACTTGGGATGCACCGATCTCCCATCTTTAAGAAGCTTGGCTAGCCGATACAGATTTTGGCCGATACCATTTTTTGTTCAATGTTCAAACAGCTTCAATGTTCCAATGTTATTTTATTGAAAAACAATTAACAATACTCATGAAAGAATACAAACTATGAGGTAGTGTTCTCAAATATAAATGAAAAGGTTGACCAATGAGGTATGTCGTATTGAATGTTTTGTTTGCAGTCCCACAACGACTTATTTCGGCCTTGCATGAAGTACAAATTGCAAATCTTTGCTCTTTTTCTTGTATTGCAGAAAATCTGCCAATTTCACATCAGGATCGGCCGGGTCGATCACCCAAAATTGAGGAAATCGAGGCCGATCGATCGGTTGGTGCACCCCTAGAATGAACTGATTTCACTGCTAGATCTTAGCAGGCCAGCTGATATAAAGTCAAAATTATTCCACTGGTTTGTCACAGAAGAAGTAAAAGTAGGGTGTTTTTTGTTATTTTTTGAGATGTTGACACAGAAACACATTGACTTTGCATAGGATCTGCAGCAAACCCTTAGTCAACATGCTTTCATCAGATTCAGGCTATCAGCCAATTTACATGTGCATGGATATAATTATGACTTTAACAGGTTGCAATTGGTATGAATTCCTCTGCTATGCTCTGCAATTAAGTTTTTTTTTTTTAACTGCAACCAAATGTATCAAGAGGTTGGTTTAATTGAAGATGTGTTATTATATCAGCTCAGACAACAAAAATACACAGAAGCAAACTAATCCCGTCTCATTATAAATATTAGTAAGATGTCACTTCATGCCAATTCTTTAACTTCATCAGTTATCTGTGTACATCAAATTAGGTTTTTATATCATGCGCACTCAGTCAGCCAGTTCACTGTATGCTTTATTCTTTATCTCAACTTCCCCATAATGCACAGTACATTTCATTGCTCCAGACTAACTTTTTGCATCAGAGGATCTGACTGTTTCTTTCAGCCATAATTACAGTAGTAAAAAGCTGCAGGAAGGATAAGGTGTGATGTCAGTCAGACAATTATCAATACAGAAGCCCTTTTTTGAGACAGTGTGGCTTTTCAGCAGTTCAGTTCTGTATATAGATGCACTGACAACGATAGCACCGTCACGGGTTTGGTCACATTCTTTGAAATGACTTCAGGTCACCACATTGGTCATTTCATCAGACCTAAGCCATGGAAAAAGAGCTAACCAGTCTTTTTAAAAATGCACAAATTTTGTCAATTTCTTATTTTCAATTAGCTCTGGCTCCGAGTCTGATGTGAGAAAAACTATCTAACACTTTTTTTTATATCAAGTTAATGAAAGTTCAAACTGTATTTCATTTTGCCGGCTGACACCTGTCTACTAGAGGGAAAAATAAACAGTTATATTAAAAATCCTAATACTACATTAAGAAAATACTACTTTTTTATGTTTTTTACTTTTCAAACAAAAATGCATCTGATCCCATGTTCCCATGATGCTTTTCCTTGCCATATATAATTGACATAAAATCCTGCGAATTTTGAAATGTTATTATTACTTAATTAACCAGTAAATAATTGTCAGATTGATAAAAATAGGTTTCACTGCAGGCTGAGCATCTTAAAGTCAGTAAAAACTTGCAGAAAACTAAAACCATTAATACATCCTCTTTCATTTCCTCTCAAATGAAAACGTCTAGAAGCAGCTTTATCTACTCTCAGTTTGCGGAATATCTGCTGAGCCAAGACACTTCAGATGCAGAAGAGTGAACACCCTGTACGTTCTGTGAAGCTTCTAATGTGGAAGTTTATGTAATGTCCTTCCATGAATGATTAAAAAAAATAAATAAAGTTGACAGGAAACAAATAAAAAGGCTTGGTTTTTGTTTGTAGTACCTGCCTAGAGACATGGGGACATACAAGGGAACCGATAGCAAACAGATTGAGTAATACGTTTCCTGCAATACTCGTGTGGTTTCTTTGCTGTAATCAGGAAGTTGACAGGCTGCTACATAAATGACTCAAAAAGGAGATTTTCTTGCATTCTACAGCAGCAATAAAGCTCTGCTAGCTTGTTTAATAATTTACAAATGGCAGAGCCTCTTTAGTTATTCCCCGTCAAGGAGCTTTCAGAGTTTTTTTATTTTCTTCTTTGAATCTAAAAATGAGGTTGACAGCTACAACAACAAAAGACATGCACATTAAGTACTTCTTAAAGAAAGTCCCAAAAGTACTGACTTTATTTATCACTGATTCAGTCTCAATATAAAACAAAATGGCAAATGTCTTGCAGTTTCTTCTTCAGAAGAAAAAAAATGATTACTATTGTTAACGTCAGATCATAGTCTAGATTCAGTGTAGGAAAGTACCATCAGGAGGGCGTGCTGGGAGAATCTCTGCCTCTGGCTGATCATTTTGTTCACTCCACCAGTCTGGCAGACAACCAACCATCACTTAGAGATCTATTTTTAAATGTCCAAATCATTAACCTGACCAGATGGTTGTGTTCATATAGCTATCCAGGATTATTTCAGAAAACAACAGGCACTTCAAAAGTATTGAATGAATGAATGAATGAATGAATGAATCAGCAGGTTATCGGATTAAGCAAATACCAAACTAACAAATTAATCAAACAAAACCGGTCGGTAGATAGAAGCAAACATTTTTTTTTTTTAAATCACAGCTTAAACCCACCCATAGCTGCCAACAAAAGATGCTAATCTGTCCTAACGTCTGCTTCCATTTTGCACTGTTATCATCATATATCAAATTTTCTTTTAGCTTTTTTCATAATCTCTTAAAAAACTTCTGACTTGCTCAAAACTAAAAATCATTCAATCATTTTCAGGATTTTAACCCTTTAAAGTTGACTTATTTAAATAATTATATTATTCAGAGAAATAATAATAATAATAATAATAATAATAATAATCTTTCATATAACAGATATTAGGGGGATGGGGCTTGGATGATTAGCAACAAAATTGATTTGTTTGCATTAGTATCTTTTATGTAGTGTCAGATACATCCTCTGGATCACGGGTTCCCAAACTTTTTGAGCCACGACCCCCAAGATGACATATGTTGGTGTTCGCCCTACTAATTGTGTGATTGATCAGATGGGTCATCCTGCTGCATCTTCTAAATGTAAGGCTTTAAAACTATCAGAATCTCCTTAAAAATTGGAGAATAAAGTGTTTTTGGTGGATTCGGTTCTCTGCCGGGACAAAGCACCTAAACGCCCAAAATCAGTTTTTCTCGCTGAGATAATACCGAATTCAGATTTTTAATAGGACATATATACTAACTTTGTTGTATATGCATTAATGTGTTCAAAAATGAAGTTTATAATTTTACAAATTTATCTCAGAATTACCGGTTTCATTTTGAAAGCCATGATACAAATCCCAAATTTATTTGATAAATGTAGGCAATTTTTTTTTTTTTTTTACAATTATCTGGCAACCCCCTGAAATTATCTTGCGACACCCTTTGGGGTCCCGACCCCAGGTTAGAAAACCACTGCTCTGGACAACCTGGCCAAAAATGCCCCATTAATTTCAATTCTTGTATTTTTGACACTTGTATTATGGAGCCATGTGAATACTGAGCAACCCCAAATGTGAATTGTTTATGTGTGTGGGAAATAATTTCTGAATATTAAGTTGTTGATTTGGAAATTATTGCATACACACATAAAAATATATACATTTAGGGCCCTTCGGTTGTCACAGCTCCATAATAACTGGGCGGCAGTGGCTCGGGTGGTAGGGCAGGTCATCCAATCATCTTCAAAGGTTGGCGGTTCGAATCTCGCCCCACTAAACTGTTGTGTCCTTGGGCAAGACACTTTACCCTCCTTGCGTCCAGTGTTGGCATCACTGGTGTACTTAATTGTAAGTTGCTTTGGATAAAAGTGTCTGCTAAATGACTGTATAGTATAACTGTCAAAAAGTACAATGATTTTATGCATTAGTATACAAAAGGAAAACAGTTTATTCTGGTGGACTATAGCAAAAATGTCAGATATTCCAAATGAAATGCTGAAATTACAGAATGAATGGTTTTAAACTGTGATGACAGTTGGATTGAAATATGAAATATGAAATATGGAAGTCAATAAGGAATTTTTGGCCCCAAAGGTATAAGACACTGCGTAAAAAAAAACAAGTACAATCATTTTTATTGCTAATCATTGACATATCCAAGACTTTAATCACCATCAAACCCCCATCCTCCTATTTATTATGTGGAAAATATTTTTCATGAATAATTCAATTAATTAAAGTGGGATTTAAATGTTAAAATCCAGAAAAGAATTGAATGTTCGGTAGTTTTGATCAGGTGTGGAGTTGTTGAAGTGATCTATGAAGAAAAAAAAAAAAAAAAGGAGAAAAAACATTGATGTTCAAGGATTTTAAGAGTTATTTTTGTGCGTCTACATTTTTGCAACAAAGGTGTCCAGAGAGTACTAAATTTGAGGAGGGCACAAAGGTAAAGAAATACATGCAGTTAGTTTAAAAATGTATCAATAATCTCTTTAAGATTGTTGATCGCTCTTAAATAATCTGATGGAGATAGATTTCAAATGGTACATAAAATTGATGTTACAGTAAAAGGTGCATTAAAAAAAAGCTGCTTGGTTCTACGTTGCACATATTCGGAAAAGAAACTGAACAGCCCCCCCACCTTAACTCATTGACTGCCAGCCATTTTCAGAGCGGAGAGCTCCATACTGCCAGACTTTTGGGGCATTTTCTCTGAACTTTGAAGACCCACCAAATATTGACTTTTTGGAAGTCTGAAATTCACACACCATGTTTATAAGACTTTAATCGTGGAAAACCCGCCAAAAAAGCCAATGACGCCATATGGCGTCGTTGGCAGTCAATGAGTTAATGTTGCACAACACCAACTTTGTCTAATCTTCTATGGTAGAAAAGTGTTGCACTTCAAAAGATTATAGTGAGGTCCTCACTATAAGATGATAAATAATATTACTTTTAGAATTTCAGCCCTTAGTCCTCAATATCAGTTCAGCAGGTCTGGTTTCCTACATGTCAGTGTGTCACCAAACAAGCATTCTATGAGGTCAAAGAAATGAAACAAAAACACAATTGAAGTGGCTGAAACTAATGCAAATTAAACCGCACTCTTTGCAACACCAACTTATAAAGCTGTTGACCATTCTACCTTCAGATTTACTTCATTATTGCATGCATTAAAATCTATTTGAAAAAACTACAAACTGACATCCTGCAACAAAAACAAAATGCTTAGCTAACAGCTGATGCCTGTGTGTTGATGGGAATGACGCAGTCACACAAGCTGGTGGATGAGCTGCCTGCGCTGCGAAAAACTTCTGACTCAGACTTGTGTGGAACAGAGCACAATAATACAAAGCATTATGTTTACTCCTAATGGTGGATTACATAACTTGACCATAAATTAATAGGAAAGCTCATAATGACTGTGATATTAACAAGCTTTGTTTCAAAAACTAACGGGAAAGGGGATGAGGCACACATGTAGACATGCATCCATTTATGCTCTTCGCATCTCTTTTACCAATAAACGTGATCAGAATGCAAAGTAGCTTAACAATTATAAAAATGTGCAATTAAAAATAGGTAAATAGAATTAATGCAGCTGCTCTGACAGCCTTTAGTAAGGCTCTCGCATTGTCTTGGATTTGTGTGTGTGACTGTGTGCAAGCTCTTTTAAGGAAATAAGAATCTAAACAGAGCTAGCTAGCACTGTCAGACGCTTGAGGGGTGTCATGGGGTGTACACCCTGCTTACATTCCGAGCTTCATATATCAGTTTCCTGTTTCAAGTTGTAGATGGGAGCCCTTAAGAATTAAACATAGATTCACTATCAAATAGAAAGAGGCACCAATGAAGCTCATTCATCAAATATAACTGCAATGACCCTTAAGGGAAGCATTATGGCTTTCCTTGATGGTTATTGCTTAACAGATTCACTGAAAGAAAGACACTTCATAGTTCCCTCATTTTTCAATGCTACTTGTCAGAGGTATAGAAGTTAGCATGCCGGTCTGTAAAATGCATATGGTGGTTGTTATAAGGCTGCTTGCGGTTTATTGTTAATAAAATAACCTGACACCCCCCTGTAATTGTGCATAACCATAGAAAAGCGAAAAATCAAAAAGCGAAAAGGGCGTGTTAGTGTGTGTGTGTGGCTATCCGTTAGCGGGCTGAAGCTATGCTAAACTAACTAACCTAGCTAGCGATCTTTGCTGTATGAAAACTTCCATAACAGAAGTAACCAGAGACACCGGGATGTAATAACAAGCCAGCCGAACGAAAGGAGCATCGGGGGGTAAGCTTAGGTGAATTAGAAATATGTTCAGGGTTCCTATTTTGAGTCAGGACCGTACAAGGAGCCTCCGTTTGAGATTCGCAAATGAGCGGAAGTTGAGCTAAAAATAATAAGAGCAGAAGCAGCAGCGGTTGTGCCGAGGCCTGGCTTTTTCTAATAATTCAATACACCAACCGACACCAGGATACACCAAAAGGAGCAATCGTCTGCGACGTAAAATTCGAGTATTAGTCTTTCACCATTGAGTTTTTTTCTCTGAAATTACTCTGAATATTACCTTTTCCTCGTCGGATAGCTGCTCCTCATGATCCGCCATCTTTTCTTCCGGCACCACCAGCTTGTCAGAGCCCCGTGACGTCACCACATGGGTGTATTCCCAGTTAGAGCCCAGCGCTCATCGCTTTGACAGATGCTCCGTCACCGTTTGTCCCAATCAGAGAACAAAGCTGTGGCAGTTTTGTGTTATTCAAACATTTGTAAAAGCTTACTTTAATTCAACATTTTAATAGAATGTTTGTTTTCTTATATAAAGAAAATATATTAACTGCATTTGAACGTATATTTTATATCCCATTTTACTGTGATGGAGGCCTCTCATCCTTGCAACTTATTTTTCTAAAATGAAGTTCAGACATGTCCTAAAATGATTTGTATGTCAGTATAGCTCTTTATTTTATTTGTTACTATGATTGCTGCTTCTCTTCCCATTCTTTTAAATGTCAATATTTATTAGTACTGTTATTTTAAAAGTATTACAAAGGTTTTTTGTTTATTATATTTTCACCAGATGGAGTGATTTTAATTTTGTTTAATATTTAGATTATTTTTTTGTTTGGTTATGTTTTTATTACCGTATTTTTATTTCAAATACATTTTTATGATTTCAAGATGCCTGGATGGCTGTGTCAAACTGAAAGTTTCTCTTGGAAATGGGTTCCCCATCTTATTTTCCCCAAGAAGTCCATGGCATTTAGGTTCAAGCTACTGTGCAATTTGAACTCAAGTGTCTTCATCAAAAGGGGCCTGGATTGACAGACATGAGGAGAAATTTTGTCATTTGTTTGTATTATTGTTTGGAGTTCTTTTCTACTTAGGCAGACATAAAAGAAGAGCTGAGATAGGAAGGTCCTTTGCTGGGTTAGATCTGTGGACACAGCAGTAATGTGACAACATGAGGCTATTTTCTACAGAAAACCCAAAAGTTTCAATGTGGAATATTTGTTATGGTCTGTCATGTGCATGTTACACTTTTTGCCACCAGATGGTGAGCTAAGACAGTTTTTTAAAGCTACCTCTGTTTCATTCATCCATTCCTTTGTCAGATTTCCTAACAAATGAATGAATAAATAACAGAATCAAAAAGACAGAAAGAGAGTTACAGAGAAAGCTTTGTTCAATATAATCATAAATATTCAGATGATTGTATGATGCCTAAGTAACATGGTTTGATTATAAGAAATATTTTTAGTATTATTTCTGACCTTTTTAATTCCAGAAGTCTTGTTTTTGCATCCTTTTAGCCATATTATGCAGCATGTGATACATATCATACTTGTTGAATACGTGTTGAAACCTATCACTAACATATATTTATTTCCAAGAGGTCTGCCTAACCTTGTTTTTCATTCTGACCCAACATAAAAACTAGATGCCAACAAAATGCAATGTACATTTTACAAAGTGAGGGCCTATATGTCCCCTGATGGATGGAAAGTGAAAGTGGCCCTATCCCTATATGTCCTCATTGGACGTCATATACAGACAGATATAGATTTACATTCACAAATATTACTTGGAAATATTTGAAAATTATTTGAAAATATTTAGTTATTTTCAAAATAGTTTTTGATTTGAGGAAATTAATATGTTCAATTTAAAGGTTTTATATCAGGGGTGGCAATACTTTGGTCCTTGAGGGCCACTGTCCTGCAGGTTTTAGATGAAATTAAATGAAAAATACTTTATTTATCCCTTTTAGAGGGAAATTATTGTTGTAGCAGAGTTTTTTGTTTTTTTTCCAAATAATAATAATGATGATACAAACAATTAATTTCCCTGCTTCAACACTTCTTAACCACTGTGTTGAACTTGAGACAAACTGTTGGATCCTTTTGATTTGAATCAGCAGGAAAACACCTAAAACCTGCAGGACAGTGGCCCTCAAGAAGCAGAGTTTCAGATTCCGTACCGTACCGTACCGTCCTCTTCCGCTTATCCGGGGTCGGGTCGCGGGGGCAGCAGCTTGAGCAGGGCAGCCCA
>JBBBVU010000010.1:10376223-10396665 GCA_037177055.1 Atherinosoma microstoma
CCAATTCACAACAATGTCATCTCAGGGCGCTTCACAGACAATCAGTTTGAGCCAATCTGATTGTCATACATTGATTACAAGCCAACTCATAACAAATAGCCTAGCTAAGGAAACCAACAGACTGCATCAAATCTAGTCTGCGATCCAATCCCCCATCCTGAGCATGCTAGAGGCAACGGTAGAAAGGAAAACCTCCCTTTTAACAGGTAGGAACCTCCAGCAGAACCCCGCCCAGGGAGGGCGGCCATCTGCCTCGACCCGTTGGGTTGGAGAGGACAGAAAGAGAGGACAGAAAGAGGGGACAGAATCCCTGGTTTGTATCCTGCTGTTATCTTGCACTTGACAAAGATACTATTAATGAAAACACAGCTATAGTTGGGAGTCCTTTTAATTGTTTTAATACGTTCTACTTCAACATTTTTCACTTTGCCAAAAGTTTAGTTTGCCGGTTAGCTAACTGGCTAACTAAGTGGATGGTTAGCTAACTAAGAAGCTGATTAGCTTAACTTTTAACTTAACTTTCTCCTTCAACATGTTCCACATTGCTTAAAGTGTAGTTAGCTGATTAGCTATATGGCTAACTTAACCTTTACTTCAACATATTCCACATTTTAAAGTTAGAATGTCGAACAACAGCTTCTGTTTTTCTAGTAAGGCTTCTCTTCATCTGTATGTTTGTGAAGGAAGTTTTAAACCTGAGCCACAAACTGAAGACACTGAGTTAAAATTCTGCCTGCTGGCTAAATTTTTCCGTGATTCTTTGCCTGTTCCCACCCCTTCTAAGACTGTAATTTATCCATCTTTTGTAACGGATCATTGTTCATGTGATGCCAACTCTCCAGGTCTGTGTTTGTGTTGGGGTCACTTTGGTTCTCATGTTGCAACAGTATAATACCATTATTACAGGGCAAGAGCGGAGAAATGATCATAGTTGTCAACTCTTACAACAAGCCCATCTCTGCTCATCTCTGCACCCTCTTTTTCATCCAAAGCTTGTCTTTGAAAGAACAATACAGTCTTCTCATCTGTCACTATCAACACAGCATTTATTCTCCCTTGTTATTTTTCTAGCTCTTTTTCTTCATATATTCAATTTTTTTGCAAAATCCTCAATAAAGTGACCTTGGCTTCCTTAAAAACTGATTTTCAGTTCTTTTATATTAAATTCTTTATGATCACTTTGTCACTGAGGCAGTATGAACCTCCTGTGGGTCCAAGCATCAATCAGCACAAGTGGTTGAATAAATACCACTTTGCTTTTGGAATGATGAGCCATGCAGGATCAAACAAGGGATTAAAAAGAAAAGACTATAATCTTCCTAGAACTTGAATGGCCTGCAGTGCCGCCATTGTGTGGACACTGGAGCTACTCATTCCCTCTGGCTACCAAAGGGACCATTGAGATTATAGTTTCTCCACATGAGAAAAGGGGTCGCTCCATGACTCACACTCAGCTACTGGTTAGTCACCTCAGATACTCATTACACTGGTCTCACTTGGACAATTATCACCCAGAAGACTCAAAAGAAACCAAACCGGTGAGGCATTATGTTTGCAGAATGATGAAATGTTATATAAAAAGTGGCACAATTTAGTGTGTATCATTTTGGCTACACCATGCTGACTGGTTGTCTGTTTTTCAGACCAATGAGTAAGAAATGTCTTCTTGGCAGGGCATCAAAGTCCAAGGAGCCAGGGACGTTACTTCCACACTTCCTGACAGTATCTAGTGCAGTCTGTATTTGTGCCAGTTGTGCCTGTTAAAAGTTGAAATGAGTGCAGCAACAAAACACATGGATGAAGAGTGCAGGGTTGAGCTGGATTGTACATTATTTCCTTTACCTATATAGAAATAATTCAACCACTCCCTGATGGCTTTTCAATTAAAATTTTAAAAAGTCATTTATAGATACTAATGACTAGTGGTCCCCTGACACAGCTCTAGTCACAATGTTAATGTTAACATTTAACTTAATACAGTTCCTCATAGAGACATTTGTGTGGCTTTCTACTTTTAGGTTGTTTTTTTTAAAGTTAAATAAACAGGGTTATTTTTAAGTAAATTGTTTGGAAGGACCATTTGTCTAAATAAATCCTGGTTTCATTTATTGTTCTGGAGCTTTTGGATATAGACCTTGCTAGTACTGAATTGGACACTACCTCTAGAACTGCCTTAATTCTTGGTGGTATAGAAGGAACGTTTCTCTGAGATTTTGCTCCATAATGACATGATAGCGTCACACAGTTTCTGCAGATTTGTAAGCTGCACGTCCATGATGAGAATCTCCTGTCCCGCCACATGTGGAGGCCATTGGAGTATGGTCATATTCAAGAAACAGTTGAAGATGATTTGAGCTTTGTGACGTGGGAACCAAAGTAAATGCAGTTATTTTCTATGATGTTTAAAATCTGTAAACAGTTTTGTTTTTGACCTTGAAAAGGATTTAAAGCTATCAATCTCTGTGAGTGTCTGGTTTGGTTCTTGCTTTTCTATAGTCCGTTGCTTAGTTTCTGGTCTTTGAGTCTGACTTGTTTCATGTTTTGTTTTGCAGAGTTTATTCCCTTCTGTATTCTGTTCATTTTATATCCTACTAATTGATTCTGGTTCCTAATTGTCACTCCTGCTACTTATTTTGTAATTAGTCCTTCTGTAATTAACCTCCAGGTTTCCCTGTTTATTGCCAGCTCACCGTGTTAGTCTTGAGTCTGTCCTGTTCTTACCAGAGTCTTATGGCAGTCCATCAGTGGTTTTCAGCTGTGTCTTTTGTTGTAATAAACCATCTTAGTTCCTCCATCTGCCTGCAGTGTTTGTATCAGTCTTGCATTTGTTTCCTACCTCCATGTCTTTTGCTGCCATGCATTGCGACAAAAGCTGTAGAGATCCTCAATCCTGGTTCTCAAGGGCTGGTGTCCTGCAGGTTTTAGATGTTTTTTCTGCTGCCACACACCTGACTCAAATCAATGGGTAATTAGAGTTGTGAAGAGCAGTCTGAGTTAGGTGTGTTGCAGTAGGGAAATTACTAAAACCTGCAGGAAACCAGCCCTTGAGGACCAGGATTGAGGATCTTTGGTTTAAGGGTATACAGACACCCAAAAATCCCTGTTTCACACACATATTTTAACCATAGCTGACAAAGATCATGGTGGACATTGGAGTTAATGTTGTCTATTCTTGGATATGCCAGCGCGGAGTAGCCATCAGAAGATGGTACACTGTGATCATAAAGGGATAGACATGGTCAGCAACAGTGCTCAGATAGGCTACACACCATTACACCAACAGCAGCTTGAACAGTTGATGCAAAGCAGGATGGATTTATGCTCTCATGATGCTTATGTCAAATTCTGACCTTACCATCTGAATGTGGAACTGAAATGGAGACTCATCAGAAAACATTTTTCCATCTTTTTTTGTCCAGGTTTGGTGAGTCTGTGTGAATTGTAGCTTCAGTTTCCTGTTCTCAGCTGGCAGGAGTGGCACCCAGGGTGGTCTCCTGCTGCTGTAGCCCATCTGCTTCAAGGTTGGATGTGTTCAGAGATGCTATTCTACATACCTTGGTTGGAACCAGTGCCTGGTTGAGTTCCTGTTGCCCTTCTATAATCTCCAACCAGTCTGCCCATTCTCCTCTGGCTTCTGACATCAACAAGGTATTTTGGTCCATCTGATGTTCACTGAACGTTTTCTGTATTTCAGGCCATTCTCTGTAAACCCTAGAGATGGTTGTGTTTGAAAATCCCATTAGATCAGCTGTTTCTGAAATACTCAGACCAGCAACCATGCCACATTCAAAGTCACTTAAATCCCCTTTCTTCCTCATTCTGATGCTAAGTTTGAACTTCATCAAGTCATTTTGACCATGTCTACATGACTAAATGTATGAGTTTCTGCCATGTGATTGGATGATTATATATTTATGTTGAGCAATTGAACAGGTGTCCCTAATAAAGTGACTGGTGTGTGTATATTGCATGTGACAGCAAGTAAAGTCTGCTGTAAGTAAGTTTTTTGTATTGGCAGATTTTTCTTTGCTCTGAGAATGCTGTTGTCACTCACCATGTGTTGGTACAACAGACTTGAACTTTCTTCTGGCTGAAATTGTTGAGACTTAATGTTTCACAATAACACCACTCTCACCACTTAACCTTCACACAGCCTTCTGGGACTTTGGTGCCCCACTAAGCCACAGATATGGGTTTTCAACACCAGTCTGACTGTGATCACACTCCCCTGGAATTCTTTGCTATGCCAGCACTCCCAGTCCTGATTACTGGATCTTTTCACAGAGCTTATAAATTTGTGTACATTACTGTAGAGTGATTTTTGAGGGGAGTCAATTAGAAATTCCAAGTTCACGTCCTGAGCTAAGATCAAATAACGGCTGCATCCCTCTCTGTATGCATGTCAAGATCCCCTCTAAAAGGAAATAAAAGACTTTTAAAGATTTGAATCTGCAAATATACAGATTACAGCAGTGTATTTGAATGGAAAAAGAAGGTATTTGGCAAAAGTGAGATATTCATCAACTGGAAACATAAACATGTATGATTTAAGAGTTAAACTGTGTATATCTCAAAGGTAATTAATTTGGGTCACAGTGTCACCTGCCGCACACATAATCAAGAAGTTAGAAATATTACCCTATGACTTTAACAGTAAATTATTTTAGATAATCAGATGTCCTAAATGGGTATTAAAGATCATAACGGGCATTTAAAATTATAATTTCTCCATACAGACATTATGAGCTGTGGGCATGTACGTGGCTTCATTCGTGAGCCTGTCCCTAAATACAGAGAGGATGAATCATCAGACTATAATGTCTCAAGGCTCCGGTTTTGGTGAACATTATACCACATAATTTGTCTCTGCATGCTGTGCTTGGATAGAAGTGGTTCCAAAATGGCAGCAATGTCATAAAAATCAAACCATGTAAAGCTTAAAATCATACATTTTTAGAAAGATATCATGAGTCCCCTCCCAGAGGTGCTGATTCAATGTTATTGTTGCTGAGGCTTCAGTGGGATTTAGAAAAAAGTCCTGTTGACTTTGTCTTGGCATTGAGCCCTTAATTGTATTTACCATTTCTTTCTTTTTTTGTTCTTTCTAAATATTTCTAAGTCTGGCAACCCTAGTTGAATTATAAAACAGATGCTTGATGTAAAATGTGGAGGGGTAAAAAATCTCCTCCTTGGCTTTAATTAACCACAACAAAGCACAGTGATTTTGGATCTTACAAAGTTCTTATTTGCTGTTTTATTTACTCAAATTTGAAGTCAGGCACTAATAGTAACTTTTCATAACCTATAAATACTGCGAGCTGGATGCCCGTCTATGATTTTGCAGCTGCAAATACTTCAAAGTTAACATGCTTCTCTTTTATGTGCTGAACCAGTGCCCACATGTGCGATGAATGGTGTAAAAGCAATGTAGCATCAACAGGGGGAGCTCACAACTCAAGAACAAACTCCCTCAGATTCAAAATGAAAGTTTCACCTTGGTGTAAATCCAACAGTTTTGATGTGGATCCCTCATGAAAGCAGTTGAGGGTTGCTTTGTGTCTGCACGAGCGCATTTTTTGCAGGGAGGTGGGTATATGCTTCTACCTGGTGCCATCCACCTCCCTGGATTCGATCCAGCCATAAATCATTAACAGTTTAATGAGTGAGTTGAGTCAGCAGGTCAGAACAGCACTGACTGTATTCGCTTAAAATGATAATTAGACTGTGTGTGTGTGTGTGTGTGTGTGTGTGTGAGACACTTGTTTACTATAGTGCTCATTCAATCCTCTGTAGGTATGAAAGGAGGCTA
Organism: Atherinosoma microstoma; assembly: GCA_037177055.1. Lineage (NCBI taxonomy): Eukaryota > Metazoa > Chordata > Actinopteri > Atheriniformes > Atherinidae > Atherinosoma > Atherinosoma microstoma. Next base: position 10,382,033 of record JBBBVU010000010.1, read on the forward strand.
ATAGGCTTACACTTTCCTTTTTCAGAGAGAACGGCAACCATATCCGCCTAAATTTCTTGTCAGACCCGACTGTCAGATGATATGTGTCTTTGCATGCATGTAGGCTGAATCTGGGTGAAGTGTATGTGTTTGAGCTCAGTGATCCCACTCGCATGCATACCGATGCTGCTGACTCAATTGATGACTCCTGCAGAAAAACTTGCACCCATTTTATTGTGATTCTACATTTAACATTTGCACCTGTCCCCTGTTTGATGACTTGTGTCGCTGTGATATATATGTGTATATGTATATATATATATTAAAAGGGAGTGGAGAATTTGACTTGCAGGTTTAGGTTATGTGCATTTTGCCAATACTCAGAGTAGGCCTATACTTATTTTGCAGAAATGCACATGTCTTGGCAGTGTTACATGCTTAGATTAGACATTTGTTGCCAACATGCTTTGATCAAACTTGTATTGTTTCCAAGTACAAGTTTGATCATAGGAGCGTGGTATCATAGGAGGCAGCACACTGAAAGACTGAGCATGCAGCAGGATGAAAGACAAGACAAGCCTTGTGTGCCAGGAGTTGAATGGTTAGAGTGAAATACAAAGTCAGACATGCCTCACGCTCATGTTAGCTGGGGCTTAACATGGATTTTTGCAGGAATAGTTTAAGCCTTAAGACAAAGATAGTGCATCATGATGGTTGAAATGCCTACCTCCCAGTGTTCTGGAAAATTCCACCACTGCTGTCTTCTTTCTCCTGATACAGAGGATTTTTTTCTTTTCAACAAAGTTGATTTGCAGTAAAACTCAATGCAGGAGATATAAGCTGCATTTTTATTGTTGTCTTTTACTGTTAATAGAATGGTACCTTTGTTGTGATACTGCTGAAGTTTTTGAGGCTGTACTGTGATCCCAATTTTTTCCAAAATCCCGATGAGCTCTCATAAGCAGCATAACCATGATGGACCAGCATGACTTCAAGGAACCAGTTTGGTGATTTAGCGGTCACCATCTTTCCCCTTTGAAATCAGATATTGGGAGCAAGATAGATCAGATTGAGAGCTGTGGAAACTGCATGTCCATACCACAGTGATTTTTCAGTCACAAGACTTGAAACTATAAGTGAGACCACTAACTAGCAAAAAATAGTTATTAAAGTAACAGATTAACCCCTGGTTATATTTTCAGAGAAAACGCCTAAAATGACATACTCAAATTAATAATTGCAATAATTGCTTCTCATAACAAGGTTGATATGAATATTGTTGGTGTCTAAGGACATCTAGAACCTCAGAGAATGTGTTCCCAATGCCAAAAATATTAGTGTCTGTTACTATGCCTGAATAAATTGCAGGAGAAACAGAGGAGAAATGTAAAATGTAAATCATCCCCTGTCCCCACTATTTGAAAATATCTGTAATTTTTTTCAGCCCTTATAAGAGCCTGATTTGTCTTAAAGGGTTAAGAAAGGCATTGGATCATCTATCTTGTTAAAGACTTCTGTTAAATATTTCTTTTGCAACCAGGAGTTGCCCTCGAATGCTGGTCAAGGGCACTTCTACATTGGCGAACTTCTTCCAAACAGGGACCCATTTCAATCTTTACTGAAAACTCTATGTGTGTGCTCCTGTTTGCTCACATTTGGGTGATTTTTTGAAGCATAACGAAATTTCTCAAAACTCTTTCACTCAGCTCAAACTGTAGTTGCAAAAGACTGGAGAGCTGCTTCAAACAGTGACAGCAGGGGAAGAAATGCTATAAGTTTGTGTGTTTGTGTGCAAGCTCATGTTGAGGGTTTGAATTATTTTAAGTATTTTACATTAATTTAAAAAAAAGCTAGATGTAAGTGCACATGTAAACTAAGCCAAAGTTGGGGAAAATTTATGCAAGATGCTCTATAGACCAAGAACAAAAATTCTGCTGATCATGGCATACTTAATTAAAGCTACAGTAGGCAATAACTTTTTGGCATCAGTTTTCAAAAATTCCATAACAACCTTTCAACATATTGTAATTCAGTTGGTTTGAGATGAAACCAGATCTCTGCACTTCATCAGGCTTTGGAAATGCAACTCATGACAACAGACCTCAGACAGTTCTTTTCTGATTATATAAGGTAAGGGGGTATAAAAGTTACCTTGAAAAGCAAGGTTTCAGGCTTCAAGTCGTTCCATGCCTCCTATAATGCAAGCAAATTGTAAGGTTTGGGTGAAAGACTTTTCACATACGGAACCCTTGGCGTCATAGATCCAACAAGGTACTGGAAACATTCCTCAGAGATTTTACTCCATATTGACACGACAGCGTCACACAGTTGCTGCAGATTTGTTGGCTGCACATCCATGATGAGAATCTCCTGTTCCACCACATCCCAAAGGTGCTCTATGGGATTGAGATCTGGTGACTGTGGAGACCATTGGATTACAGTGAACTTATTGTCATGTTCAAGAAACCAGTTGGAAATTATTTGAGCTTTGGGACATGATGCATTATCCTGCTGGAAGTAGCCATCAGAAGATGGTACACTGTGGTCTTAAAGGGATGGACATGGTCAACAACAATACTCAGGCTGTGATGGTTAAACCATGCCATGTTGGTACTAAGGAGCCCAACGTGTACCAAGAAAATATCCCCCACACCATTACACCACCAGCAACCCTAAACTGTTGATACAAGACAGGATGGATCCATATTTTCATGTTGTTTCCATCAAATTTTGACCCTACCATCTGAATGTTGCAACTGAAATGGAGACTCATCAGACCAGGAAACATTTTTTTCCGCAGCTGATCTACCAAGCTGCCGCCTCTTGGAATGCGCCCGCACTTTTGCCTTGAATTAATATGCAATCTGGGCGTTTCTGCCAGAACGCGCAAAATACTGGGAGGAGAAGATGGATGAAAGGCAATGATCAAACGCTGCAGGATTGCAGAGTAGCATCAGTCTGATTCAGAATCTCAGAGGCAATGACTGAACTTCTTGAACAAAATCTTTACATAAAAACAGATAATTTGTTGAATGACAACTGTTGTTTAGACAAACGTTGTCAAAAGGAGGCACGTTCATATTCATTATGTCTATAACAACTATGATTTTGTCATTAACAGAACATGTTTAGGTTTGTGCACATACCTTGTTCCACAACCAGATGTGATGTCATACCCCGGTGTTATCTGCTCCTCACAGAAAGTGTGCTGCACATGTCTTGTTTGCAGAGGTTTTATTATGAGCTTTTTTTTTTTTCTTCTTCTTCATCTAATGTCTTGCCATCTTTTTTAACTTCATCTGATGTTCTTCTTGTTTTTTCCGACTGGTTTTACTTTTTGGCAAATACCCCCCATTACAGTCCTTCTGGTCACATTTGCCATATTTCTATTTGCCTCTTCCACTAATATTTCAAACTCCATTTATTTTCCGTTTGCGCCTTTCTTCCTCGCGTTCTACATAGGGAATCACTTGCGCAAGCTAAATCCTCATTTAAAAAAGGCTATTTGCGCCCGTTATCAATTACACAAACAATCTAAGTAGATCACCCGCAAATCATGGAAACACAACAGGCGCAAATAATTTGCGCCGCAATTTATTTTGCCCTCGCTATTTGGGATCTTAGTAAATCAGGGCCTAAGAATTCTGTCTTCAAATAATGGGATTTTGATAAGTGATCTAATGTCTCTAAAGATTAAATGCTTGGCCCACTAAATTGTTGTAGGACAACCTGAACAGAAATCCATGGCCTAAACCAGAGAGCCTAAGCCACATTACTTATAGAGGTTGGAGGGAAGCATGAGGGCTAAAGGGGGAAGGGTCAAATGTCACCACCAGTCAATGGGAACAAAAAAGGGTGAATGTCTGTGAACAAAAGGAAAGGACAGCAGAACAAGTACAAATTGTGTCAAACCTGTTTGGGGGCAAATAACTTCTTAAGAATCTTCCAACCTCTCCAAGAGTTCAGCTCCAAAACACACACTTGTGAATACAATCCAACTTTACATCAACAGTGTCTTAATGTTATGGTGGAATGGATGCATTTTGGTTCACAATACCCATGTGGAAATCATTCATAATAATTCTACTTTTCTACAATATGTTGGCCATTATAAAAAGTACATGAAGAAACAGGCATTTCTGATAGTATAGCTTTATTACACTTACAAAATTCATTTGAAATGACATTGGAACATGTACCTTCAGGATTTTTCATAGACAAACTCATTCATAAGCACACAGAACAGACAGTGTTAAGCTCGACAAAGTGGTGGAGGATCACATGATCAATGTGACAGCAGTCTTCGAGTATCATGAGATGGCTCCAGTTGTTTTAACATTCTTTACTGTTGACAGGAGGCTACATGAGCATCCACAGATATCACAGCGCTCCACTCAGTATTTACAAAATGGCAGTGGTTTGTCTTATGTGATGGGTTGATTTGTGAGTGTCTTTGTGGTACGATTGACCCAACACTGTTGTCCCAGATGGCCCACGTTTTAAAGATGAGGCACATTATTGATACAAAAATATAGTACAGCAATGTTCTTGTCATAGCAAACATTCATACCTGTCCATCAGTGGCCCGATCCCGTCAGCGGCCATTCAAAGAAAAAAATGGAGAGGGCTTGACCATACGGGTGGTTTGCAAGTTTTAGCTTCTTTATGAGTTGAATTTAAATGAAACTCGAGCTAATTCAACCATTGAAAATCATTGAAATGATTCACGGTAGCCATTTATTTCCATTCAATTCAGCACAAATTAAAAAAAAAATTTAAATCATAAATCCATCAACGTATGACAGATCAAGAAAATGCTCTGAAGAGAGATATTTCCTTTTGCAATACAGTCAATTGTCATTTTATCATTACATTCCCCTCTTTAACTCGAAGTAAATCCTCACTTGAGTTATGAATAGTTAATGATATGTATGATATGTAACAGATGTATGCTTGAATGCTTACAATAAGTTAACTCAAGACTGCTGTACTGTGCTGAGGATAGTGGAAGCCAACATTTATCTCGGAAGTTCGGAAAAATCAACAACTATATAAAAAGCTTTTGCAAACCCACCAGTATGGCCATTAAACATCAAAATATTTCTTCATCATGACTCCACAGTAGCCCCTTAATGCCATTATAATGCCACTACAGACCAAACAAGAGGGCATAGCATAGTCCTGGTGGGTGCTTCCAATCAGCATGCCGGTGTCATTGGATCAGAGCTGTGACAACTCTGGACTCCCCCGTTAGGTTTCTGTACCTTTCAATAAGAATAGTCCCACCTTAAACAGGTTGTGTTGACAGAGATTATAGCCACAAAAGTGACCCAATCCCGGTCTGCAGCCAGACTGCCACAGGGGCTCATTAAAGAGTTGAAACCTCAAGCATTCAACAAAAGTTGGACTAAAAGTTATCTAACAAGCAATTAAATTAAAAGAGCTTCGCTTTAATGAACCAAAGGTCAGTTAAAAATCTTCTGGCTGCAAACTTTCCTTCCATTTTATTGCATACAGACAATAAAATGTAATTCAAGCTAAACAAATGCAGGTTAAACATATAGTAAGCAACTTGGGTTAATGCATTAACCAATAAAAAAAATTCTAAAAGATTGCTCTCATTTTCTTTTCCTTTTGTTTCCCGAGGAGGCCTCGAAGCTTTCAAATGTGAGAACTGTAGTGTTTATTTTTACATAACTGGCTAAGTTTGGAAACATGGGAACTTCACACTGACACAGTGACACATTTTGTTCCAAGCACATCAAAGCTAACAGTCCCAAGATCATTATACACATAAAGCATCCAGTGATCTGCACACAGCAGCAGGCTTTTGCCTGCTTTCACACCTGCCTGCTGAAATCAACCCTAGGCAACAGGTACATGGCCATTTCTAACATGTTCACATTACAGACATAGTGTGATCTGCGTCTTGAAGTGCATGCCACCCAGAGATGTGTGGGTGCAGTGGCTGATGAGCAGGAAGTTGTGCTTCCCGGGGTCAGCAGGGAAAGTGGGTGAAATCAGCCTTCATCATAAGGCGATGATTGAGATGATTGAAAGTCCACAATATATGTACAATGATTTAACAGTCCAAGCTCTAAAAACTGCTTTTTTTTCTCAGCATGCAGTGTCCAGTGTTTTGCAGGTACACACAGTAGTTCTCATATCACCTTATGTTTTCTCTTGCTTTTTCCTCTTTTTCTGAGTCTCTTCTCCTTCCGTCTCTCAGGTGCAGCAGTCTCGCTCCACATGGCACAAAAAAGGGGAGTGGCAGGGAAGGGAGGAGGAGGAAGAAGGCTCAGAGGAGGAAGATGAGGAGGAAGAAGCCGTGGAGGCTAAGAGGGAGGGGTAAGGGCTCATCTTATCGATGTTGACATATGTGGTGTTGAGAAGGACATAGTGCTCCCCGCTGAAGCTGGAGAAGATGGCGGAGATGCGTGACACCAGCTCGGAGAAGGAGGGCCGCCGCTCTGGCTTCGGATGCCAGCATTCGATCATCACCGTGTATCTGAAGGAGGAGATGACATGTCAGCATAGTTCTGACATAGTATTGTGTTATTCTTATTTAGCATCTCAAACTTTTGATTTATTATCTCAAAATTCTGAACTGTAAAATAAAACAAGAGGCTGGTGTGCTAGAAAAATACTGTGAAAAAACAGGATCTTTTGTTTTAATTTTGGTTTTTGGTGTTTTAATGAAAGAAAAAATTTAATTTACTGCCAATCCAGGGACTTAAACATGGTACCATTTCCACCTCTTTACCCTCTAGGTCAACAAAAACAAACAAAAAAAATCCACACTATCAACAGTGTTGAACTTGCATTTATTTTAAATTACATTTTAAAGAAGTTCTGATATATTTGAAAATATATTATAACAGTATTTATAAGAAATGAAATCACATTTCCTTTTTTAAAATGTAAATATTTAGTACTTTTACAGTAGAAGGTTTTTCATATTAAATGTAGATTTGTGGCAGTTTCTGTAATGTCGTTGGTATTTTCCTGTATTTCAAAAATACAGGAAAAACTGTGAATTAATACAGAGAAACTGTAATTTTCCAGATTTCCTTTTCAGCAGTGTTGACTTATCTTTATCTTAAACTGAAAAATACCATTGTTGTCAAGTTCTTCACAATGACCCATCAATTTCAGTCAGGTGTGTTGGAGCTGCTTATTTCGGAGCAACTTTCAACTGTGTTGACCATATTTCTATTAGAACTTTTACGGTATTCTTCCACATCTGCCCTGCGTTGAACCAAGGCATTTTATTTGGTTCATTTGTAGGTGGACCAGATTTCATTTCTTTGAACCAATCAGAGTTAGCTTGCGCGTTCACACCTCATCAAACGAAACAGACTTTCTGAGCAAACTGACTAGGATTCGAATCAAAAGGGCTGGTGTGAATGAAACCCAAGAGGGGATGCTACACAATGGTAAACGTCCCCCTGTTCCACCTTTTCTTTGTTGCTGCCATCAGATTTGAAATGAGCAAATATTTTCCATCAAATGGTAAAATGTCTCAGTTCCAACATCTGATGTTATTTTCTATTGGGAATAAAATATGGGTTAATGAGATTTGTAAATCATTACATTCTAGGTTTGTTTTCATTTTACACAGTGTCCCAATTTTTTGGGGGGCTGTATATTTCTTTAAAAAACAAGATGAAATAGAACAAGATTAAACAACCTGGAGGAACACTTAATAATTCATTTGATGAATTGGGAAGAAATCAGCTACATTATCAGGAATAAAAATGACATCCCAGGAAGACTGAGTCTGTCAGCAGTAAAGATGAAGACTGTGTGATTAAAGTGTTAAACTACCCTGTGGTCGGATGCTATAGAGTTCCTCTCATTTAGCATACCCAGAGCTAACTGGTAAATAGACTTAAATGGCGCTTTTCTAGTCGTTTTGGCCACTTTTACCCTACAAGCCACCTTCACCCATTTCACCCATAGCACCTAAGTTATGATCTATGTTATGCTTTTACCTATTACACAAATTCATGCACCAATGAACACATTGGACGCACGATCTTGCCCAAGGACACTTCAACATGTAGACTTTTCACAACTGTTTGTAAACATCAAATTCAAAATGAGCTAGTATTTCCATGAAATGGTAAAATGTTTTATTTTCAGCATCTGATATGCTGTTTATGTTCTATTGGGAATAAAATATGGGTTTATGAGATTTGCTTATAATCTGATTTCTGTTTTATTTACATGTTAAACAGTGCCCAGCCTTTTATCTTTCTTTCTTTCTTTTTTTTTTTTAGCTCTATTACACAATAATTGGACACAACAAGTGAAATGACAAATTCTTAGTTACTTAGGCAGTAAACATTTTCTCCTTTTTACATCTCTGAGAACACTGGAGCTGTAAGCATCTCAGATGATTATCATTAAAATTCTCTGCTTTAAGTATGGACAGATTTTTTTTATATAACATTTTTGGTTAATGGTTTCTCGTTGTGTAGTTTCCCAGCCATAGTGTTTTTGTAGTTTGATTTTGTTAAGTCAGTAAAAAATTACATCATCTTCAGGATTTCAGTCCAAAAAGCTGTACCTGGTGTTTTTAGTTAAATGTTTCATTCAGTCTGGAAAACAAAAAGTGGAAGTTAATCCTCTCTGACAGCTGTCATATATGAAGCTGAATGGGTCTCACAACATCTTATTACACTGAAAAGATATGTTTGACTTTTAAAGTGGGCCTCATTTTTATCATTTCCAAACAGAAACTCAGATATTTGGCATTTTTCTTTCCCTTACCTATCACAGAAATCCTTTCATTGTTAAAAAAATCGAGATAAAAAGAGCCCATTGCTTCACATCTAAAGCATCCGTCAAAGTTTGCAGTTACCCAGAACACCCTGAGAACGATCCGCAGTGAAGAATTGTGGGAATGTTTGCAGACATATATCACCCCCCCAATGTCTTAGTTTGGGTCTCTCGCCTCCCTCTCACCTGAATACTCCCACTGTCGATTTCCACACACAGTGCACACGCAGACATGTCGAGCACCTCGCAGCGTTATCTGCTCTGAATGAGATCACTCGTGGCGTGTGTTTCACGGTACGAGTGGGTCAGAATTTTAAGCGGATAAGGAAAAGTCAGATGTGTGAAGTGAGCTGATGCGTGCACTGTACTGACGTTGACATTTTTATTTAAGTCTGCTTCTTTCCATCTCTTTCTCCAAACACAGCTTTCTCCTGTCACAGTGAGATCGGATAGATTCTGTATACTGTCTTTGTTTACTTGATTTGTCTTCTCTATTAAACTTAGAAGTGAATACGTAAAAAAACAACAACTACCAAAACAAACAAAACAGAAAGATCACCTTAGCCAACATTGGTTTGACTGATGGCTGATCTTTAGGAACACTTAGTTGCCATAGTAACGGGCACCAAGCAGAACAGAAATGCAATTCTTTTATTGGACTTCCATTTTGACTTATGGTAAAGCAAGAAAAGTGACTCTTATTTGACCCACAAATGTGATGAGATGTAACTCTTGTTGAAGTTTGTTTGAGTCTCTCGCAGATGATGATGGATGGCCTAAACTTGGAGAGCTTTATATTTATGACTTCCATTGTTTATACAGCTCTTCTACTTTTACTATTTCCCCCTGCAGCTCCGTGCTGCTATCAGAATCTCTTCTCCTGATGTATTGAAGCGCAGCTCTACAGTATATCATTCATGCTAACTGAGCCGTGGAGCTGTGCTGACGGAGGTGGATGGCAGCTACGTAGTGCATGTGTGAGAGCGTGCACACTCACAGAGAATCGGGGCAGAACTCAGGCTGCAGCAGCCTCCTCCCCTGCAGGAGGAACACGGTGATGTCGAAGGAGTTCACGTCAGAGTAGGGCGGGGCTCCGCGGGTCATCAGTTCCCATAGCAACACACCAAATGACCACTGTGGGAAAAGTGGTGGAAGTGATATAAGTGAACAGAAGTGATGAATTAAATAAGTTTCGACTTCAACCAATTCCTCACCACGTCTGACTTGGTGGTGAACTTGTGCGTCTGCAGACTCTCCAGAGCCATCCATTTGACGGGTAGCTTGACGCCGCTCTTGTTGTGGATGCTGTAATATTCTTTGTCGTAAACATCTCGAGCCAGGCCAAAGTCTGCCACCTTCACCGTGTAGCTCTCATCCAGCCTGTCAGGGAAAAGAGGAAGTTAGGTCCTGCACCATCTTTGCTTTGGTTTTCACATTGTTACTTATGTTTAAATGTACAAAACACAACATCAGACGGAACGTGACGTTGTACACCCCGGACAGGTCCCCAGTCCATCGCAGGACTGATTACAACATTAACTGTCAATTCAATTCAATTCAATTCAATTCAATTTAGTGCTGTCAGTCAATTAAAATTTTTAATCGTGATTAATCACATGAGTGTTCTGAGTTAACTCGCGATTAATCTTATTTTAATCGCAAAATTTAAAAAAATGTTTTTTTTTTATTAGATCTATTTTATCTTATTCCCATTTTAACAGGATATTTATCATTACAGTAATGATATAACAATTATATATTGTTATAATACTTATTTAAGCTTTTAAGAAGTCCACATAGACTCTAATTAATCGTGATTTGTTTATTTCTCAATATTGTAGTTGTCATTGTATGAAGTAGACTTTTAGAGTTGGGATTTCCGAGCTGCATTGAATGCATCACTGATGCCACGCCAAGCTGTGTGTAAGTGCAAGTTTAAGTTTCATTTTCTATTCCTCAACCCGTGGCCGGTTTGAGTCGCCTTCTCCTGCATTATTTGGAGAACTTAGGTGATAAAATACCTCAGTCTTGTCCATAAAACCATCTCATAGAACTTTAAAGCTGAACCGTCCATGTAACAGATCCATTCTGTGGCCGTTTTTGCTTCAGAAACATAACCTGCTTCCTACATCCCTTCCTAAAATTATGCCGACAGTGTGTGCATTAAAAAAATCATCGCCGTTAAAAGGAATTTGCATTAATGCGTTACACGTTAACTATGACAGCCCTAATTCAATTCAATTCTTTATAACACCAAGTCATCTTAAGGCACTTTTAAAGATGCAATCCAATCCAGGTAAATTCCAATTATTTTCCTACAGTTACAATCCAATTAAAAGAAATCCATTATATGATCCAAATTAGACCAATTTATGATAATTGTGTTAATATAAAACCAAGTTATAGAATTAACTGCCTAGATAAGGAGACCAATGGATAAAACTGATCCAATCCTCCATCCTGAGTGTGCATGGAGCAGTGGGTGACAGTGGAGAGGAAAAACTCCCTTTTGACAGGAAGAAAAACCTCCAGCAGAACCAGAACCAGGAAGGTCAGACATCTCTCTCGACCGGTTGGATCAGAATCAGGAGTAGTTTGAAAAAGACAGTACTGATGAGTAGTAAGAGATTTTTCAGATGTTTTACTGGTGGCATATTTTGATTTCTTTTCAAACTGTTTTACTTCATAAAGTCTAAACAAAATATGGTAATATCTGGTATAACCTTTTGTTGACATGCCTCTAAGACATAAACTGTACTTATTACGTTAGTGTGCGTGTAAAACTTCCACTGCTGTGTTTGCTGTGTGTCTGTTTTATCTTGTGCTGATGCACATGTCTGAAAAATACTCATTTGATGTAGAAAGAAAAAATGTGAGCTCACATGCAGTTCCTGGCAGCCAGGTCTCGGTGGACAAACTTCTTACTGGCTAGATACTCCATTCCTCTGGCCACCTGCAGCCCGAAGCCCATCAGGTCCTTCACTGTTGGGTTCTGTAAGACATGTCTGCCATCAAACGTTTGCACATCATCTAAAGGTGTTGCAACATCTGAACAGGTATGCTTAAATGTTCACATCCGCCCTGCTGCAGCTGTGCGTGCCCTTACGTGTCCTTCATTGCGGATGAAGTTGCGCAGATCTCCGTGCTTCATGTAGGGCAGAACGACCAGTGGCGAGCCCTCTGGTGGAAGGCAGATACCCAGCAGAGAGAGGACGTTGGGGTGGCTGAAGTCCTTCATAATTATCCCCTCTCTCAGGAACTGAGACACCTCCTCCAAGTCTGTGATGCCTTGTAACAAAAATACAAATAACTTATATTATTTTCTAATTATGTGTAAATTTCTAGTTGAAAAAGCTTTGAACCGATAGCCGTAGGCAGCTGGAACAATGACTGCTCAGGCTGGTGGAAGATAAGAAGTAACTCTGCTCTGCTGACATCAGCGGGAAGGTCATTCTTGAGATACCTTTGTGGAATGAAGACGATGATGGACATCCAACTAAAAAAACAACCTCACTCATTTCTCAGTTCCCATTTGCCAAATGCATTCCTGCTTCTGGTGTCTTGCACTTTACCCTCCCTGACTTTGCTGTAATCTGCTTATAGATGGAAGCTCTTTAAAAGGATGATTCGCCTTCAGCTGAGGTCAGACCACAAACACAGAGAGATGACATTAAATTCCAGAGGCTTGGTTTGAAAAGCTTTAAAAACTTACAGAAAATAATTTCTCTGTCACAGTGAGATGAATAAATATTATCTATGATACATTAATAATCCTGAAGATCCAAAATATGACTTTAGTCATTTTCCTTTCAACTGCCACATGCAGCTTGATTAGGATAAAAGCTTCAACTCAATTCCCAAATACACCGGAAGCCAAAAAATGATGACGATGTGCCCTTTGAGTTCACTGAAATTATTACTAAAAAAGAAAAGGGTTAAATTCCCTGTGGGCTAGATCCCGGCAGGCTGAGCTCAGTCCATCCTACTATGGTTGGGTCTTTCCTCCATATCATCCCAGCATCAATCTCCCTGTTCCAGCTGACAGGTTACATGATTAGGCGGGACTGTAATGCCTTCCTCACCATCAGATGCTCATTCATCACCATCATCACAAGCTGAAGAGGATTCAGGCTCTACTGAAATGAGACATATAATGCTATTGGGGGTGCCGTGATATCATGTACTTTAATATAGGCAGATGTAGGATTGAGTAATTGAAGTTGGAACATGTTTAGGATGTGCTTATTCATTGTGTGTGCTGAATAGTTGGGTAGTTTTAGTTATACTGTGTGACCCGTTCCAAAAACCTAGCCATTAAGTTCTGTGATTAAGCGCGTGTGTGTGTGTGTGTGTGCGTGTGTGTGTGTGTGTGTGTGTGTGTGTGTGTGTGTGTGTGTGTGTGAGTGAGAGAGTGTGAGTGAATGGGAGAAAGATTATGATCAGGTGGGTGTTTTTTAAATTGTTAGTTGTGTGTTTTTATGTGGAGCACTTTTGCTACTTTTTGTATGAAAAGTGCTTCATAAATAAAATTTGATTTGATTAAAATGAACGTTTTTGTCCAGTTTTAACTATAATCCAGGTTCCTAACCTGGGCAATATGATTATCCAGGTTAAATAACATGCCTTTTATACGTATACATATACTAATTTGTCATCGTCTTAATGATCTTTAATGAATGTTAGAAATTTAAATAAGGTATCAAAGGAGACATAACAGGAACAGAAAATTATTTTCTCTGCTTTAGACCATATATTTGGAGTTGAAGAAGTGACTAAATGATCAAAAACAGAACACTCTCTCATGACTGTGTAACTACTCGGGTACATAGGTTTGAAAACACAGCCAGTTCAGAATAAACTCCATCCAACAATTACTTATGTTTTCCTCCCGGAACTAACCTGTAGAAGTTTGACAAACTTTATTTAAGAAAGGGCCAACTAGGAATACTGACTTTTTGGAGTTTTTGAAAAAAAACAACAACACATTTTTCCTAGTTGGAAATTCTGATTTCCCTTTTTTAATTAAATATAACATTTATAAATACTGGGGAAACATCTCTGATAAAAGAAACACTAGATAGAGTTCGCCTCCAAAAACTTAATGCAAAGCTGAAAGGTCCTTTAAGTCTATATATGAAGGAGGATTTATGGCATAATTTTCAACTCATCTCTGGTGTGGTGTTTTGACAACCAGGACCTGTTTGTTAAATGACTTGTGAGAAGATTGTGCATTTGGATAAGTACAAACTGGCTGAACTACAGATGAAGAAGTATTTGAGCCTTGTGTGTGGTAGTGTCAGTTTGGTTTGCCGTGTGATAGTGTGAGCTCTTGGTATATGCTCCCTATCACGGTAATAATTTGCGTCATGGGCTTTGAATGAATTTGTGGCCACAATCAGATTTGAATGTTAGCTCAAAGCTATACCACTGATCAAAAATGTGATTACCCCGAAGAAAACCGTTGTAGCTGGTCTCTGTTATAAGAAACAGCTGTTAATGTTAGACTCTGCAAATCTGACCAATACTGAAGCTCACAGTTTATAAAGTTTATATAAGATGGAGGAATTACAACATGCGGCTGCACGGTGGTGTGGTGGTTAGCACCGCAGCCTCACAGCAAGAAAGTTGCTGGTTTGAGCCCCGGGCGGAGCTTGGGCCAGTGGTCTTTCTGTGTGGAGCTTGCATGTTCCCCCCGTGTATGCGTGGGTTCTCAGTTTGGTGAACTGTGTGCGCTAGTATGAGCTCTGCAGTTTGGTGCTGTATCCTACATCACAATTCTAAATTGTGGGATCTGTAGTAAACAAATGTGAACACTTACACTCATATATGGTGGCGATATATGAGACTTTTTAAAATTCAATAGATATATA
>JBBBVU010000010.1:10396765-10411417 GCA_037177055.1 Atherinosoma microstoma
TATATATATACACGTTTGTAGTGCTCAAACCTGATTGGTGTGTCTAGAAATAAATAAATCATGTGTTTGCAGACCTGATGTGTGTGTTTAAGCAACTGGCTCATGGGTTTGGTGGTTTGTCAGTCAGTGCTTAGGAATTGCAAGAAAGTGACATCATGATAGACTTTTGTGTCTAATGTATAAAAGTGTGTTTAGTGTTTCACAAACCACTGTGTGTATTGTTCTGCAAAAAGTTTGAAGCTGACTTTGTGTTTATAGTGGTGAAAATCTGGTCCAATGTTTTCATCCTTGAGTGTAAAATGTTGATGATTATGTAATTCTTTTGTTTTTAGTGTTTATGCAATCGTAAAAAAATTGTCATAACTTGCTTCAGGGGCTTTTAAAGGGATACTGTGTAACTTGGCCACTAGGGGGAGCTGAACCTGCAACTTCTCACGGACCACACGGCACTGCCAAAAAATTTAACAGTTTCCATCCGTGTTTTTGGAATCGTGTTTGCAGACCACTTTGACCTGCTGATAGCAAAGTAATTTGGATTCAGGAATTTTTCAAAGGATTCTTCACCATTGAAGGATAGGGCCCTGGTGGAGGTATGTGACTGAGTGCTTCTAGTTATATATGTATCCATTTTATCTCCCGGTTGTTATGAAAACGTCAGCATTAGCCCGTAGCTTATGGGACATTACAGCGTATAACCATAAAACTAAACCAAGATAGTTCGTTCTGTTAACTTCTTTGATATTTTATTTACATTAATTATATGAAATGCATTTATTCCATGAAAACCTGCATCAACTGTGCAAAAATGTTTAGCGAGTCACGTTAGCTTTGGTCTGTAGCCGATTAGCTTCAACTAGCCGCATTTAGACACAGACGTATACTGCAAAGTTCTGCAGCTCATCAGGAATTACTGCCATTGTTTTGAATAAAAGCTGGCTGAAAGATGTGAAGAAGTAAATCACATTTTGGTAGGTTTGTATAACAGGCACATCTGGAGCGATCCCTTTCCCACTTTCTCTTTCTGGCCTCCTCAGACACCGTTTTCACCTTATTACTTCGTTCAGCCATGACAAACTTTAGATCGAAGAGGAGGAAAAAGTAGCACAAAGCAGAGCGCTCTGTGTTTATAGAAAGGCTGGTTTCTGAAGAGGGCAGCCCCCTCGGAGCGCCGACACTCATCAAACACTGTATATTGAACCAAGAAATCATCCATTAATACTCACGTTAGGCTAATATTTGGGTCAAAAGTTACATGGTATTTCTTTAAATAAATTTGTGCCCACAATTAGATTTGCATGGTGGCCCAAAGCTGTATCACTAATCTAACACTGAGATACCCCCAGGGAAAAAAGTTAAACTAGAGGGGCAATTTTCATTCCGTAAAACCAGCTGCTGTAAAGACATGGCTGTAAAAGAAGCTGTTGTTGTGTATCTATGTGTTATTTAAGTATGTCAGTCTTTTCAGTAAGACCCCAGGATATTCAGCCAACTTGTGAATAAATCTCTTCTAGCATGACACAATACCCTTGCTTGATCACAGAATCCCATAAGTAAGGCACCTCAAATCCAGAAAACAGCAAGTGCACACATTTTCCCATCCCTAACTTCATCATGCCCCTGACCTCTTTAGAATGTGGCTGATCCACTGAAAATAAAGAGGGCTGTACTTACGGTTTAGGGACTTGACGGCACAGTGCTGCTTCTGCCCGTCTGGCTCGAGCAGCGTTCCGTGAAAAACACAGCCGAAGTGGCCTGCAGGTTACAACATGATGAATGGCATGAGTCAGAATCAGTCAGCACTGGGGACTTCAAAAGCTCATAAAAGGTAGACATTCATGTAACATTTTCTTTAGCCCACACAAGGGACATGTCTATGTTTTATGGTCATTTATGAGATACATTATTTTCTGTCTCATTCACGTTACAACTGAATATGAAGTGTTGATTTTTTGCCACTGCAGCACCATGAAACAGTGAATTAATAAAAAGTCCAGTCAGAAGACAGTCAGACTGTCTGTTAAATGCACATTTCTGCAGTGTGTTTGGGTGTGTGTGTGAGCACACTTGGCTTGTAAATTAGAAAGTGATTCTGATCATATCTTCTGCTTCATGGATTGTTGCTTGATGTGCTCACAGATCCAGTCAGTGAAACCAAAGTTTCCAAATGTTACCCATAAATGGAGACAACTATATGGCAGCATCTAAATCACACTCTCAGACTCGGTGCAATCGGCATCCTGCGTGTCTATCTTGGTGTACAGAAGTCACATTGTGATTATGCATTTCCAGAAATCAGATAGAAATACTTCTGCCCTCTGCTTATATATAAACCATGTAATGTCTGGAGCACAAGGATCAAGGTGTTCTCACTGGTAATGTGCTTCACACCTTAAACGGCAAACTCTCTCAAGTTACCGTCACGTTAAACCAAGAAACCCAGTATGAGGTTTTATTCATTAATACCCCAAGTGTCAAACCGCCTTGAAGTATTGTGCATTTTATTGAATTATATCTACTCTTTAAGTCACAGGGGCTCGCCCCAAGACTGGGGGTTGGTGCAAGAGCGAAATGAGTGCAGCGCTCTCCTATCACGTTCTTGCAGATGGCCGAGGGTGTCGGGTTACGCCTCCTAACAATGGACCCTGAGAACAAATCATCATACGCCACTTTGAAAAACACCAAGTGCAACCCCTTTTCTTCAGGGGATAATTTAGCTGAGGGGGCAGAGGTGCTGCTTTCTGGGGCATTTAACGGGTTTGGGGGTCTTTTTCTTCTTGATATTGAATTCGATCAGTGTGCCGCCTACTTAAACACAACTACATGAGGTGATTTTGTGTCTGCATGTCAAGCTGGTGGGTTGATAAAGCAGGTGATTAAACTCTTTGGGGGCCACTTTAGGTTTTTATAGGGTTTTACATAAATCTAACACATTAAACTAAGCGGGCGATGATGGTATCACACAGCATCAGCTGCAATACCCATAAACTGTTTGTAGGGATATCAGATTTTTATTATGTCTCATTTAGCAGCAAAGGTTTAAGTTACAAACCCTGAAGATGCTGGATGGATTATGATGCTTGCAAGTTCATAAAGCAGGAATAGCAGTTACTTACTTAAAATATCAAAGAAGATGCATTCAGTTTCAACATATTTTTTTTTTGTTGCTATTTACAGTTATTTATGCTATTTACCTGCTATACTCACAAAAGCAGCTCCAGCCTGGCTTGTTTTTGGCGCCACAGCACATCAAAAACATCTTCTTGGCTTTATTCCAGCTATAGAGGACCATTATTTTTGTTCTTTTCAAACAGACATAGAACTATCTTGCTGCTCGTTGATCTTTGACTGCTACTGATTGGACATTACCGTCAATTTAAGCTATGTGATTGGTGAAAGTTTGACAGGAAATGGCTTCTTGATCATTTCCTGGTCAAAAAAGAGGTCTCTTAGCAACATAGTGATAGTGATCTTTTTTATTATGAAACAGTGATAAATAATGGCGTTATCATGGATCACTCATTGTGGATTTATCATAATAACACACTATCACAATAAACACTACATTTTGCAGCTGGATTGAAAATTTCCTGGACGGGATGTAAATGCCTAGAAAACTTCTATAGATCACCTAAAGGTTGAGCGATTGAGTTACAATTTACCTCGCAGATTAGCACACTACCCTTCTTGAGAAATTCTTGACAATATAAGCGGAAGTACTCTGGGTGTTGGTGATCTAGCAGCATTTTAAGGGTTAATGCACAAGTAATAAGCTTTTTCTGAAAACAGCATCATGAACGATGATGTATAAAGATGCTGACTGACCTCTGCCAATGACCTGGTTGAGGTGAAGCAGCAGCTGCTCCCTGACGATCACCACGTGCTGCACCTCAGTCAGCAGGTCTGGGTGAAGACAGGATGGGTCGATGTGGACTGGAGCCACCAGCAGGGGTGACACCAACTCCCCTTCCATCCCCAGACCCATCCCACCTCCCAGAGCACCCAGTCTGGACGACAGCAGCTCCCCGTTGCCCCCGTAGACGGGAGGAACCGCCCGGCACGTCTCAGGCCTGTCGGCACCCTGATCTGAAGAAGTAAAAAATAGGCAAAGGGGGAGGATAGAAGTCAGCGACTGTATGAGCAGGGCCTCCAGAGGTCAAGGGTTGTTACATGATCAGAGGGGGGCGGCTACAAAGGCAGAAAGTGATTTGATATGGCGACGGGTCTGGCAGAAGCCGCTCATCTCTTTTCTGATGCTGTTAGTAATGAATGCAAAGTTTTATCTGAAAAAGGCAGACACGGTTACGCAGAGCTGAAAATGACAGCATTAGCTCCAATATGGACTCTGAGCGACTGATCCAACAAGCCAGCTATCCCTGAAGGCAAGCATTAGCTCATTAGTAGTCCTGCCGTCTCAGATTTTAAGCCAGCACAAAAATTGCTCTACCCCTCATGCTCAGGATCGGAATACAGGGAGCCTCTCCAAGGCCCTCAGGACCCAAAGGAACAAAAACCACAAAGAACTTTAAAGACTACATCAAAGTTTGCTTGATGAGGAGACTCTGAAATCGTCTGTGAGTGCTTTGGTTTTGTGTCAGAAACAATTCAAATTTAGATTAAAACACTGAAATCTGATCATTACCCGTGTCACTTTGCATCATGTCGGCATGTTTCGGATGGCTATTTATATGTGTATTCAAAGCACATAAGATTCATATTCTAATAATCTGATGAAGGCTGCTGGTGTTAGTTCATTAAAGCATGCACTGCTAACATAACGCTCAGCCCAACAGGGTTGGAAACAGATAAATGGGAAGGAGGATGGGCGGGAGAAGATGGAGTCAGGTGCGGATGGGGGTGGGGAGAGGCTTGACGTACCCTCAAGCAAGGTTGTTCTATAGTCCACTGACTCGTGGGAGACCATTTCGTTAGTAGGGCTGACACTCCTCGCGTTAGCCAGCCTGTCCAGATGCTGGATGTGACCCCGGCCATCATACCACACCTCAGACAGATCTAGGGACAAAGAGGGGAAAAAAGAGGCAAGGGAGGGATAAAACAAGGAGAAATCAGGGTAGAGAAAAAGAGATGGGAAAAGAGGAGAAAGGGGAGATGAATTACTGAGGAAAGCAAAGCATTTCCACCAGTGCGCCCCAAACATAAATCCCCTGTAAACCCACCAGACGAAACAAACCCAGCAGACACACATGCACACAGGTTAGAAAATATGTAACAAACTAAGAGCACACACTTCGAATACTAGTTTCAAAACCTCACATACACACATTAAACAGTCAAATTTGAGTTTATGATATCAGGAGTCTTTTGATTTGCACATCAGACTCTCATCTCTTACCATCTATGTGTTTGTTTCTCCTCCACATCAGCAGTGATCCCAGCAGCAGCAGCAGCAAGCTGACACACACACAGCCCACGATGAGGCCTGTGTAGTCCTGCTCCTTAGCCAACGTTACCTTGCCCAGATGCCTGATGGAGTCCGCCTGGCGCCACTACACAAGGGGAAGGGATTTGAGGTGTGGAAGAGTGAATGTTGAAAACAGTTTGTGCACTTTGTTACCACAATCCTCAAATATAAATCTTAATTTCATCATTAAGCTGGACATTGGCCACCAGAGTTGCAGCAATGGATCATAACTTGCATGTCAGTGTTGGCTGTCTGATTAAAGGCTTAAATCCTGAGTGGTTGCAGTCTCTCCTGGACTTGCAGGGTTTCTGCCCCAAGAGCAATCAAGAGCTTTATGGACCAAAATAAATCAGCAAATTGCAAAGAAAGCGTCAAATATACTCATGTTCTCAATGAGTACAGCATCTAGCCATGTCAGACTGCATGACTCAAGTTGCCAGCCTGAAATAGAGTTGTAGCATTTGTGCCATGGATGAATGCAGCCTGATTCACAGAAAGCCTTTGGATGTTTCTCTGCACTTATTCTGATCGGAGATTTGAAAAATAAGGGGATACATTTTATTTTCAGCTGATGATGTTTTAGGGGTTGCAATATACAAAAACACTGATTCTAAACATACAGCATCAGGAGTCAAGGACTTCAACAACTTTTGTTGTTCTGAGTGTCTTCTGAGGGTGTTTTTCCTCTTTTTTCTTTTTTATTCCTTTTAAATACGCTCCCATAACATAAAAACCCATTACTTAAAAAAGCGGGAATGGTATGGAAAATACAAAACACACAGATTCAGGCCGGCAATGCATTCTAGCAAAAGCTGTGATGGTAAAGCTTCTATAACTCTGTGTTGTTGCCAGTCCTTCACATTACATGTAAAAGACCTTTCTGGCATTGAGGCACCAAGCGATGAAGCAAGTCACGTGTTAATTGGTTCCATTCTTTGTAACTCTAACAGTTTTGAGGGTGCAAAACAGTACAAGGTTTGTGGTTGGAGGATTTTTCATTTCAAAATTCTCCAAACTCGCTACTGGGGGACAACAGATCACCAGTGTCAATGTTCAAGCTTGCACCCTTCTTCTTTAGACACTATAATACCTCCAGGGTCCTTGAACTGTTTGAGGAGACTCTGTAGAGAGAAATATGTAAATCTCTTACAATGTTCTTTAAATAACATTGTTGTTAAACATTTAAATCTTTTTTTTTTTTAAGAACTCGAGACTCATGCCAAGGAGGCTGCTTTTGTATCAAATAACCTTATTCAGGTTCAGGTTGTAAGATAAAATGTACCAGTTACCTTTCCAAAAACTGTTGTGGACATGTAGACACATTACACATTGTCATGTCATGGATGGCATATACAGATTACACATGGATGTGGTATTCCAACATATGATATGCTACAACAAACACACATACTAACAGTGGCCCTCATTTATCAAACAAACGCGTAAATGAGCGCACATCTGATTGCAGGAATGATCTTACGACTGGATCCACATGTGATTCATAAAATGTTTGTTTCTGACCAGTCCCACCGTACGTATGATCCAAGCAGCAACCTCATTTTTGTATTTTCAAGGAGTGACGAGACACGTGATGCTGCCAAGACAGCAAGGGTGGGAACCTCCCACCGAGCCTCAATTCAGCTCTTCATAAAACTACGGGTCACGTGACGGAGGGTCTGTCCATTAATAAACAGTCAATGGTATGATCAGGCCCAGATAAATGCAGCGGCTGAAATCCATTGTCATTTACATGTTATGCCCTTAATTATTCGTGGTCCAGAGGCCTCGCCCAGGGAGAAAGGAGCCGAAAGCGACTGATCAGCCAATCATAAGTCTCCATAAGGAGATCTCTGTAATCCCTAAAGACACGCTTGTATCATTACCAAGATCTGACAGGCGAACTGTGAAAGCTCTTCTTTAACAATAAAACGGCCACCAGCGGTATTTTGACCAATGCGTTAGGACTTCAATTAAATCCAATGGGTTAATTCTAGTATTGAATATGTGGCTGCTTATGCTTAGATGACAGTTTGAGGTCTGTTTGATAATTATTTTCAGGGTCTGCTGTGCAGTGCCACAAATCCACACTGATTCAAACTTGCGTATACAATCCCGGACCTATTGTGAGATTTGATCGTATCCTATGCTAACGTCTAAGTTGATAAATGCCGAACCCTGCGTGGAAATGATTGTGTGCACAAATTTCAGTTGTACATTCATTTGATAAATGAGGGCCAGTGTCTTTTGCCACAGTTACGGGACAGATTACATCAGTGACATTGCTTCTGCCATTATTAGGTTTGGTAGAAATGAGGTTTCTACTGGAGCCTGCTGCAGATGGGACAATATGTGTGCATGTGTGTGTGTGTGTGTCTGTGTGTGTAAATTAGACTGTCTGTGTCTGGAAGCAGGGGATATGTGGCTGACCCTCTCCAGATATACAGGCTCTCCTCTGAAGGCGAGTTCACAAGTCATCAGTGATGGGCCTGATAGCAATTGGTCTGGAGAAGGTTATGGATATTATCTTTGGTAGTCTGTGGCTCAGCATTGAATGTTGGCTTGTATCGTAAATGTTGGATGTTTCAAAACATACTTGATGCATTCTGATATTTGGAAGATTGTTCAAACAAGTTTGCAAAAATTCATGAGATTTTGTCAGACTGCAAAATACAAGTTGTATTTCACAATGGCTATGGTTACACAATTTTTTTAAAATTCAGAATGAATTATTCCGAATTAAATAATACAGTATTAAAATAAGGTTTACATGGAAAACACTTTTTCTTAAATCTGCTTTAATCTGGTGGGTTGGGAAGGGTTCTGATTGGATAGGGGGTGGAAGTGACGTACTAACGTCTACCGGAAGAAAACAAACTCTGCTTCCTGCTTCTTTTCTTTTCGACTACAACATGGAAAAACCACATAAGAGCCATTTCCGCTTGATTTTGATTCTAGTTTTGAAGCAGCAGCTGAACACTAGCATAATACTTCACTTTCATGTGAATAGATGAGTCCAATGCTTGCTTTGGGTGGCCAGCACAGAATATGTCGTCATGGCGACAGGACGGAAACAAGCATGCGCAGAACAATCGTAATTAACTTAAATAGTAATGAAAGTATACAAGATAGAGGAATTATTTAATTTGTAATTAAAATGGCAATAAAACAGCCACGTACTTCAAAATTAAGTTTAATTTGATTTGGAATTAGGTGTTTACATGGTCATTTTCCATCTCTTTAAAGCGAGTTTAACTTTTATTCCGAATGAAAGGGGAATTAAAACTCTCATGTGGATTTAAAATAAAATCTGCAGAATAAGGGATTCACCTGAATATTTTCACAGAATCAGTTGTAGAGTATTTACACCCATTTGTCCATACATTTGTGTCTTTACTTTATATTATTGTGAGCTTCCCCTGACATATTTTCTATTTCATGAGGATTTGCCTTGAAGAACAGATAAACTTCCCAAATTTTACTGTCAAAAGATTTTGTAGTTCCACGTGAAAACACGAAGCTCATCCAAAATAAATTAGTTTTAAATACTTTTGTAAATAAGAGAGGTGACATTTAAATGTCTAAATACATGTTTAATTTGGGAAAAAAGGAGCTAGGGTTAGGTAATAATACATTTCAAAGTGTCATACTGTGGTTAAGAAAAATCTGTGCTCCATCTCCTCTCAATTGGGGTGCCCCAAAGTGTGCCCCACCAACGTTTTGGACTCACATGGTTTCTGCTATGCAGATGATCAACTATGCTATCATTCCCAGTAGAATACTCTACAGTTTTCACACAAGTCTCAAAAGTTAAAGTAGCTCTTTGTAGATCTTCACCATTAACTATGCCAAAGTCTGGATAGAGATAGAAACATTTCTAGTACCTTCAGGACAAGTTAACTGTCTTAGGATGCCGAAGTCAAACGAAATGTCTCAATCCAACAAAACTTCAGATAAGATGGTGCTTTATTATTATTACACAGTCATATAACAGACGCTTTTATCCAAAGTGATTTACAACTGAGTTTTTGCCAGTGATGCCAACACTGGAGGCAAGGAGGGTAAGGTGTCTTGCCCAAGGACACAATGACAGTTGACTGGGCGGGATTTGAACCACCAACCTTCAGATCATTGGACGACCTGCCCTTCCACCTGAGCCACTGCCGCCGAATATATGCTTGACAGATATTTTCTATCTTAGAAGGAGCTGCCATTACGTACAGAAAAATACTGTTGGCAAATATTTTTAGACTTCCACAAGAAAAATTAAGGAGGTATGAGGAATTCATCCAAACTAAATAAATAATCAGGTCGAATCCAACTTAGCATTCCATCTAGTTCTTGATATAGACCCTGTTTATGGTTCTCTATTCCGTATCACTGCAGACGCCGCACCAATCCGCCTATCAATCTCTTGCTCCATCCTTCCCTCACTTTTGAACAAGACCCTGAGATACTTGAACTCTTTCACTTAGGGCAGGACCCCATTTCCGACCCGGGGGTGGACAGTCCTACCTTTTCCGGTTGAGGACCATAATCTTGGATTTAGAGATGCTGATTCTCATCCCAACCGCTTCAAACTCTGTGAATCACCCTAGTCAGAGCTGGAGATCACGACCTGATGAAGCCAACAGAACCACATCATCTGCAAATAACAGAGACCAAATCCTGAGACCACCAAACCGGATCCCATGAACACCTCGGATGATCCTAGAAATTCTCTCCATAAACGTTATGAACAGAATCGGTGACAAAGGGCAGCCTTGGTGGAGTCCAACCCTCACCGGAAACGAGTGAGGCTGGTCTTTCAGGGACCAGACAGCTCGTACAAGGGGGTCCGGCACTCCATACTTTCGGAGCACCCCCCACAGGAGTCCCCGGGGTACACGGTCGAAGGACCTCTCCAAGTCCACCAAGCACATGTAGACTGGTTGGGCGAACTCCCAACCAGTCTCTAGACCCTGAAGAGGGTCTAGAGCTGGTCCACTATTCCACAACCAGGACGAAAACCACACTGCTCCTCCTCAATCCGAGACTCGACTTTCCGACGGACCCTCCTCTCCAGGACCCTAAATAGACCTTACCAGAGAGGCTGAGGAGTGTGATCCTTATTTGATATTGACACATACAGTATTTGCCCATATTGGACAATGATAAATATATTCCTTTGATCCCAGTATGAGCATTACAGGATGTTCACTTGACAAGTCATTGTTGTCTAGTCTGATGTAACATTAAGAAAAGAAAGAAAAGAGATTAAAGTGAAAGTGTTGGGAGCTGGGGTTCCCTGTATATTGAGTAGTATGAGTTGCTGAGCCCTTTCACTAAGCCCATTGTGTAATACATTTTTCCTGAAGTGTGTTTTATGAAGGACTCCATTAGGACAAGAGAGTCATTGAAGTTCCCTGTAAATGATCTGGAACATTGAAGGAATGTGGTGTTTTCCATAAATTTCCCAGAGTGCAAAATAAAGAACACACCATGGATAAATGGTCTGGTTACTGCCTCCTGACGGCTCATCCAGTGCAGTTTGTTTTTAATCCGTTTTACTATCTCTGTCTTTATTATCTCCAAACTTGCAGTCTAAGATTTTAAATAAGGTAAAGTGAAAGACACCTGAATTAGATGTTAATATTTATTAGCTTTTAATAAATGGAAATAAATATTCAAAATACACTGGCTTTTTAAAAATTTTTTTTTTTTATCAGTTTGTGTTTTCTCATTGCTATGCAGCAGGTCAGCCTCTTTGTCCTGCAGGAGCAGGTGCTATGATATGAAATGAGTTTTTATTGCAGAAATTCCTTTTCTGAGCCTGATAATACAAACACAGGGGGAATTTTCATATAAATGTCTTATTGGTGGCTTTATGGATTTTCTGCTGCCTGACATCCAGCAGATGTTTGATACACAATATCTGTTTCATCATCAGTCTTGGTACAGATAAGGCTTTGGACTCACAGAACTGGGGTCAGGATAATTAAAAGTTAAGTTCATTACCATTCATCACATTATAAGACTTTGTGGATAGGGAATTATTCTACAATATTCCAATATTCCAAAGGAATATTGTAGAAAAAAGAAAGTCCAGTTTTCAGTGCTTGAGATCACATTTTTTTTGGGTGTATGAGGTGACAAACAACTCAATAACAAACAACAAAATGCCAATAGGGTTGAGACCACCTAGGTCAGAAATATGTCTTTCAGCAGGCTGCTCACATTTGAAGGG
Organism: Atherinosoma microstoma; assembly: GCA_037177055.1. Lineage (NCBI taxonomy): Eukaryota > Metazoa > Chordata > Actinopteri > Atheriniformes > Atherinidae > Atherinosoma > Atherinosoma microstoma. The sequence goes on from JBBBVU010000010.1 coordinate 10,408,408, forward strand.
TACTGTTACATCACAGTACCAGTTCAGAGTATAATCATCCACCCTCCCGAAATCTGTTTCCAACCACAACATCACACCATGCTGCTTTCAATGCACCTCAGAAGTTGCAGGTAAAAACTTAATTTGAGTTATTACTAACAGCAAACTCTTATCCAGCAGTTATATAATTCATTTTAGAAAGAAATGAACACATAATGCTCTATTAGTACTTAGTTTAATGATGTATTAGATCAAGTGCAGCAAATGAAAGATTCTACGTTTGCTTGGTAAGCTACCTCTCTGGGTAATGACCTACATATTATGGGAAATCCAAAATCTGGAAATCATATTGCAGTTTTCATTGAACTTTCCAATTTGAAGCCTGAAAAATTAAGTTCCCACTATTTATCAAATGTGGCATCAATCGAAACATACGAGCACAACACATAGCCACAACGAAAATAAACCTGTGACAACTGGTAAAACAGCCTTCACATAAACAACAGTTCTTAGCAAAAGCCTCTTTAAATAGAAATAAATCACTCTGGGTGCAACAATAAGTAAACCAACATCAATACATTGATTCAATCTTCAACAAATCCAATAGTATAGATCCAAATTGAAAATACTGATCAAACATGAATATGATAACCATCTGTAAATGTACTTAAGAAAGAGCATGTGGAATTGTTTTCGTTGTGCTTTTTTCTAACCTAAATTTCTTATTCTAATTTGATGAGGAAGCTTAATTGAAATCATATTGCTGCAGAATATGTGATACTGGCAATGATCAAATTCTTATCCACTAAATCAATACATCATTTCCTGATCATATTGTGATTTATGACCCAACAAAACACAGAGAAACAAAATGACTCTGAAGCCCAGGATTTATGGAATCTATATAAGATGTATATGATGCTATCTTTGATCGTCTATTACGTACCGGCTAATTGTTACGTCACTTCAGCTTTTCTATCTATGATGTGGTGTTTTAACAATTTTGTTCAGTTCAGCTCATGACTCAAAATAAGATTGAGCCTTAAAGAAGAACCAGTTGTCTGTACTTGCACTGCATATACCAGTGAATCAATCTGATGTGTGAGTTCTCAGGCTATAGATAATGTATAATTTCATACTTTAATAAAACCCCTCAAGAGTTAATGATTGTAAAATCTTTCCAAGTTTACATTTACATGATAACACAAAGCTGTATCACTGATCTTAAAAGATGCCAACCCTGTGAAAAAGGTGCTGCTGTGGAAAGAGCTGCAAAAACAGGGTTTAAAAGGGTGCTATTATTCTGTATCTGTCATGTCAAAAATATTTCAGGGAATTGTATCATCTTGTAATTTAGGACTGTAAATAATTTATTCTTCTCCCTTATTTAAAGAGGTTAAAAAAACAATTGCACAAATATCCTCACAACCTAACAAAGAAGTCTTTATAGTAATCTTTGTCAGCGTGATGAAAAACAATATGGTTCCTCCCCTCTTATGAAACACAAAATGAATTCACAAACACATAAATCATATCAATCAGAGCAGGTTTAATGTGGTGACACACACACATACAAACACACACACACCCTGTACTGCCATCAAAATATCACTTCACAAAAAAAAGAGGGTTTTTTTTCTTTTGGAACACTGGAACAAAAATTTCACTGTCTTTAAGTTTGCGTGTGTGTGTGTGCGTGTGTGTGCAAAAGTGTGGTTGATTAGCGTTTCAGTAAACAAAAAGTCTGTCTCAATAAAAGTGTCATTGTTGATGGACTGTTACACAGGTGATGAACGGGTGGTGTGCCAGGAAGCCAAACACTGCGTGTGCCATGGTTTATGTACAGTGCAGGTGTGCCTCACCTCAACCTGCAGCTCCTTGCCGCTGGTGGTTTGCAGCTCAGTGGGAACAGTGCACTTCAGAGTGTTTTCTACGAGAGTCAGATTCTCGCAGCTGTGGTTGGAAACTGTCAAGACCTGACACTTCATCGCCTCCGTGTCCATCCGATCACCCTGCAGAGGAGAGGAGGAGGAGGGAAGACAGAGAGTGAGATGGAGAAAATAACACATAAAGAAGCTAAAAAAATATTGAAAGAAGGAAGGAAAGAAGGATTTGAGAGAGATAGAAGAAGAGGGGAGAGGGCAGAGATACAAGACTAAAGGCTACCAAAAGTTTCTCAATTCTTACTCTGATCATTTCATCATTTCAGTCCTAAGTAGGTGATATCATGAGATTTGATACCTAATATCTGATATTATGATATCTGATATTATGATCTGATATTAAATACCTGATATCATGAGGTTTGAAACATGGTATCTGATTCTAATATCATGATTTTCACTACATGGTTATCTTACCCAAAATCATTCACAATTATGGTGTTATCATGATATTGAAAAAAATTCGAAATATATATTTTTCAGACTGATTCAGCTATAATTCAGAGTTGTTTGTTTTGTTGTTTGTTTGTTTTTTGTCTGTTTGTTTTTTTCCCCACATTTGATTTACACTTTAAACAGCAGGCAAGAAAATTTTAAATAATGTGGAAAATCCAATGCCCATTTAACAATATTTAGATTTAATTAAAGCCAAGATCTAATCATATCATTTTATCATTTTTGTATGATCAACAATAATGCACATTGGTATCTTATTCTACTAATATCTCTATATTGAGAGAACCATACTCCTGCCCTTAACCACTGAAAGTAAGAGGGAGCTGAAAAAGTTAAGGTTAAAAGACTATAAAACTTAACCTGGGTCTTTTTAGCATGACTGTCATCAAGGTAAGTACTCCTCATAAGCATTGGTGGCTAAGAGAAAGTGCTGAATGAGATGAGCAACATGGATGTGATGACATATACAGCAACACTTGGAGTATCAAGCTCATTGTGTCGCATATTGTGTGATCATAGAGATACTGAAAGTTGATGTGACTGTGTAGCTAAACATACACTCTAAAAACAAATGCTTTGGATCAACAAAAAAAATTAACGCAACAGTTTGCGTCGAATCTTTTTGAGTTAAG
>JBBBVU010000010.1:10425478-10438864 GCA_037177055.1 Atherinosoma microstoma
ATATATATGAATGTATATGTATGTATATTATTTCAATTTTTTTTTCTTTGTCTATTTTTAATATGTTCAAAATAAAGAATTGAATTGAAAAAGAACAGCTATAATGAAGGACACATTTAAAGTCTGATACATTCAGGTGTGTAGGAACAAGAACTTAAAGACGACATTGTGAAGCCGCTCACTCTGTCCAAGCTCGATTTTACTCAGGTAATATAATACTGTATGTACAAGTCAGCTATAATGAGTCCAACCAAGCCCTGTTGCCTTTGACTTATGACCTAGGTGACATTTTATATGCATTTAAACACCTTTTTCAATGCTTTTGTAATTGAGCTACATCAATTTCAAAGATTTTCAAAGGACTGCGGACAGCGCGGTGAGAGCATGGTGCGTCTCAGGTTGTATAATTTAAAACAGCTCTGGGCTGTTGCCGTAAAGCTCGGTCAGTTTGAGACAGAAATGACGTCGTTCAAGCGTGCATATGTGAGTGTGTAGTTTTCCTGCAATAAATAAAATACAGCCTGACGGAGGTGAGGAGAGCCAGAGCATCCTAAAGGCTTCACTGCTGCTACTGTGCGTGAGTCGGAGGTGACAGCTGGATCCTGCACATCAGACTGTGGATTTTCCATTTCCTTTTCTCTCCTGTCTGTCTGAAACTGTAGCTCTTTTCCATTGTCAGGGTTTTTTTTTTCTTCTGGTTTTCTAGAGGGTGTAAGTGTTTATAATGAGAATACCATCAATGTGAGTTTGAAGTAATGAAATGTTTATTTTCCATGTTTGCCTGCCATATAACATGTGATATCACGAATGGGTCTTTTCTTTCATTTTTAATCAGTCAGGATATGAAAGATCTCAGCTGAATCAGGTACTAAGTTAAGAATGAAAAGTAAATTTGGCACATTGATGTTTGCATTTCAAACACCACAACGATTAAAACAATGGCTCCAATTGTGATGCAATGTGATGTTTGAACAGCAACGAGACCGACAGGTCAGCAGGAGACAAAGAGAGAAAGTTTCCTTCCAAAGCACCAATGATTTGAGTGTTTTTTGTTGATTATGAGATTATTTTTTATTCTTTCTCTCTAAAGAAAGCACACTCAGTGACATCAGCATCTTTTCCACAGCTCAATGCTGTAGTTTCAGAGTCCCCGGTATCCCTTGTACTCACCACATGGAAAACTGCAGCATCCTGACCGGTGGTGAGAACCATCTGGGGCTGGAGGCCAGACTGGAGATGGGAGCCGTGAGCGGACACTGTACAGCCTCCACTACAGTGAGGGGGATGGCAATGGATATCAGCGTTAGCATCACACACAGACAGAGGAGATTCCCGCTGGGAGGGACCTGCTGTTAGCGTTAGCAGTTTAGTCACTCGTCACCTCCCACTCGTTTCCTACTGCTGAAAAACTACAGCATCAATCTGTCTCGAACAGGCTCCCCAACGTACCTCCTGTGAGGTGAAGAAACATGCAAAAGCTCAAATTCGGAGGAGATTAACTGAGGTGACATTTACAAAGAGTGATATCAAAACCATTCCCAAAAATACAAGTGTGCAAGCTCTTCATGCAGGTCGTCAGACTGCAAAGACGCAGACTTCGAATCAAAGTGAAACCAATTCTGAGTGAACGTTATCCTCACCTCACAAAGGAACGTAAGGGCTGGATCCTGCTGATAATGGGGTCTTCATTGTACGTGAATGGCATGGGAGCGAGGCATTCAACAGAATCCACTTTAAGCTTCACAGGCTGCTCCGAGTGGGCAGCATTCGGAGGTGTCTTACAGGTCAGCATGGTAGACGACAAGCTGATGGTGGATATGAGGATAGAGGTTGAAAACACAGAGAATCTTTTTGTTTAGGATATTTTAGATCTAGACTGTCACTGTTCATGCAGTTCTATTTGGTTAAGTCCTGCAGATGATGCTAGAGTAGGAAAAGTTACACAATAAAGACAATATTTAAGTATCTACAATAAAAATATTTTCTCTCCCAAATAAGTGCACAGCTGTATCAGGAAGACAGACAAAGCTTATACTAACCTCTGGATCTTACAGATGGACTTCCCCACAGTCACCTCTTGCTTGTTTCCAGTGTCCAGGAAGGCTCCTCTGATGGTCAACATGGTATTTCCAGACTTTGGGCCAAAAGTGGGAAAGATTTCTTTGATTGTGGGATCCTGGATGCAGAGACAACAAGAGGCTGTGAACAATGCAGTGTCTATTAAAGTGCCACTTTTCCAATTTCAAAACAAAGTTCTGATCATCCGGTTTGTGCAGCAGCATCCTGCAGGCAAACACAATAAGACTCTTTTCAGACCCTTCTCAACATTTTGTTATTCAAAACTCATCTTCACACACTGCGAATCCACCACTTAATGAAAACGAACTGTTCATGCACAACTGCTGTGTGAATGTCACCCGCTGTGCAAAAGACGTGGAAGTTTTGCTTAAAAACCTGATGCTGAAGTTGTAATAGAAGTAGCTTTTAAGTGGAAAGGCAAACTAGAAGAAGCTGAAATATCAAGCAGTCATTTCAGAAGGCCTAAAAACAAGCAATGACATTAAAACAAGCTCGAAATATGGTAAGATTAAATTTTTGTAACAAAAAACATGCATATGGCTCATAGCTGTGATCACTGAAGCCCATCATTAAGTTTCTTAGGTCTAATGTAGCGGGCAGAAGAATATGAAGCAGGATCCATCAAAATAAACCGATAAATTACCCCTTACAGATCAAATGTTCTTTTAAAAGCCTTGACTATAGATTTTGCTTACTGTTAAAGTTAATAAACATACATGCACCTTCACTCACTGTGCAACTTGGGCTCTTTGCAACTACACTCACAAATAAGGACTCCTTCAAGCTTTCAAGTAAAAAAAAATAAAACTCTAAAAGTTAAACATACGAAAAGTAATAGCACCCGTCTCATGTATGTTTGACATTTGAATGCTTTTAATAGTGTAAATTAGTAGAAAGTAAGATTCAGAAGTTTATAGATGACAAAAAATCACTCCATTGGGGCCCTGGAGGCATTCACATTACTATGTGTATTTTTGTTCTTAGAGAGCTTTTACCATTGATCAGAATTTGTCATTTACAGTCTTGTATCCATGTTGCAAGTAAAATTGGGTGTATGTTTTTGGGAACAAATCCAGTTTTTAGTATTTGACATTCTTACCTCTGCTGTATTATGGTGATCTGTTATTTTTGAATCCCTGATCAGTATCTTCAGAAACTAAATACTGTGCTTTGCGTTTCATTACAAGCTGTGGAAATCACACGCATCACTGCATTTTGTATGCTACTGACAAATGGCCGACCATCTATATACGCAGGTTTTCGTATTGGCTGATTTTTATATCTAAAACTATTCTTGGCCTCTATTCGTCTATTTCTCTCTACCTACATGTCTAGAAAACAGCATCGATTCTGGTCTAGAGATGATGGGCCCGAGAGTGATAACAGAGATTGAAAAAAAGCTTTTAAATATGCGGCTCCTTCCACTTGTAATAATCTCTGGGGGGGGAGCTTGAGAGGGGAACTCCCTTAGTTAGTGTTAGTGTTACTGCTTCTAAACTTCTTTGCATAATTTATCCCACGGTGTACTGTAGGTCATGTACTTAATGTTTGCTGCTTGTTGTTTACTTGTTGTGTTTGATAGTTTATGTCTGTTTGTTTTTTTGTATCTTTTAAACTTTGGTTGTGTTGCCTTTTTGGCCAGATGACTCTTGGAAATGAGATTTTTAATCTCAATGAAGTTTTATCTGGTTAAATAAAGGAGAAATTAAATGATATCCCACTTGCCTTTGAATCAATAGCAAAAAAAGTCTTCCTGGAAATGATCCTATGAGCTTGGCACACCTTTCTGCTGAAGACTTCTCACATTCTTCTTGGCATCAAATGGTCAACTTTAACCTGGTTGGTCGACACTCTGGCTAGGTCACTCTAGCTTTGGGTCATCATCTTGTTGAGACCTAAACCTTCACCCCAGCCTGAGATCTTAAGAACGTTCATCATCCATCTTTCTCTCTATCCTCACTAGAATCACTAGAAGCTCGGGTGGTAGAGCAGGTCGTTCAATGACCGGAAGGTTGGTGGTTCAAATCCCAGTCAATCTGTTGTTGTGTCCTTGCATCCAGTGTTGGCAACGCTGATGTGTAAGAATGTGTTTGGTGGTGGTCGGATAGCCCGGCTGGTGCGGATTGGCTGCCGCGTTTCCGTCAGTCTGCCCCAGCGAATCTGTGGCTACACGCGTAGCTTACCATCACCGAGTATGAATAAGGAGGGGATGAATAATGGACTCAATGTAAAGTGCTTTTGGTACCTTGAAAAAGCGCTATATAAATCCAATCTATTATTATTGTAAGTCTTCTGTCATCTGTACAATACAACATCACCAGATGGAAGTATGACACTGTACCTGGTTTCCTTCACACATGGAATAAAACCTGCATTCAGTCTTGGTTTCATTATATGTACGATTTAGCTTCTAATGGTCTGAAAGTTATTTGGCTGCCTTTAGGTAAATTCCCAGGTGGTTGTCATGATTACCAGGTGCTTCATTTATTATGGCCATTAGTTTGCTGTTTATGTATCACACTAAAAATCTTTCTCATGAATTATTTAGTTCGACTTGGCATTCAGATACAGGAAGTCTGCTGACGGTTCCAGACTTCCCCCTTTTTAGAAACTTGCAGGCTAATGTAGATTTGAGGTCTTTCAATGCTGAAGAAATGATTAGTAATGCTTCCAGAGATTTGTGCATTTGACACAATCCTGTTTGACAGGTTTATAGACAACTGTCTCCATTTTCTTATTATGTCCAATAAAGTTAAGGAGACAAAGGTGGACGAAGGTGGGCAAAAGGGTGAACAATTTGGGTGTAGAAGCACAGAAAAGATGAGAATACTTATAGACATTCAAGTCAGATGCAACAGAAAAAATGTGACTTTTCTTTTTGTTGTTTTGGAAAAAGTTGAATCAAATCCAGTTTGCCTAAAACATAACAAAATGTGAAAAAACATGGAGAAGGTTTGATCACTGTCCATCATAGGAAAAATAAAAAAAATTAATGAAGAATAAAACACACTTCTTACCACAAACACGAAACCTTCCTTCTCGGCTTCCTTGTGTCCACTGGTGACCTTCACTATGTTTCCTGACGGGGTGAAGTTCCCACTGAACACCGGGGAACACTGCATCTCAGTCCATCTATACCCGACCCCCCCAAACAACACACAAACCAGGCATTATACCCCGTTGCAGCTCCCAGCATTTAGTCTAATTCAATGATCCCGCAGTGCCCTGCAGGAATGCACAAAGACACAATCTTCATCTGGGATTGTGTGGGCAGTGTTTTTTTATTTTTTTCCTCCAATTTGTAATAAGGTTGTTTGTAGCAAAAAAAGGGCTCTTGAATAGAACTTGGCCCAAGTGGATTTAGGGGCGTAGAAAGTTTGGATTCAGCGATTTTTCCCAGCAATTTTTCAGTTAAGGCGGTCATGTGTTGAATGTGGCAGGCTGCAGCAAAAAAGAGATTCCTTAAACACAATAACCCTATTAAAGCTGCTTCACTATAGGACACCAGTGTAGGGACCTTTATGTCTTTAAACACCCACCTCTTATATCATACACCTCTGCCATTTTTTCAGATATTGTGCACAACTGCACTTTTATTTGCATTTTTTTTTTTTGCCTCACAACAAAATACAAAAAAAAGAAGCACTTTTTCCAAAACATGCAACCAGTTAATTTGTAAAAGCTTAAGAAAAAAACACTCAAGCACATACGTGTTGATCTGTTCTTGTCTGGGCATTTTGCATGGAGCTCCTGCTACTTTTACAGAAACCATTGAGGCCTTGAAGGTGTCTGTCTTGTCGAAGCCAAAGTTGTGTCCGCAAACTGTCACAGTTGTGGAGCCTCGCACCGGTCCAGAGGTTGGAAAAACCTAATGAACACACAAGGAATTAAACTGACACTGTTTCTGAAAAACATTTTAGACCTTTTTTAATATACAAGATTCAGCATTTAGCAACTCAATCATTTAAGTATTTGAGGTAGAAAAACTCTTGGAAACATCAAGAAACATCGATCGAATCTTTTCAAAACTGCCTGGAGAAATAAACTACTGACATGGATAGATTACAAACCTCCATTATTTTTGACATGATACTAGTGGAATATGTGACACACAGGTCTAAATTTAAGATTGAGATTTTATATAAATTTGGTCAGCATTTTTCATTTATTTAGGCACTAGAATGGCAGCCATTGTGTTGTGGATCACAGCTAGGAGACTGCATAAAGTGCTAGTGCAAGATTTATTTGATAAAGATTCGCTTGAATTACAATACAAAGATATTAGGTAATGTTGATGCTAAACTGCACAGGAATGCAGGATGTGGCTGTATCTCTAATTGGGGTAATCTCCCTGTCTTTGTTTTTCTTTTTCTCCTTTCATTTTATACATCTTTATTGTTTAATTCAAGGTCTTTGGCTTACTCTTAATATGCGACAAGGCCTTCTTTTTCCCGTCTCAGTGTTAATAGTTTGTTTTTGTATTGGTTTGTGTATTAAGTTGTTTAGGTATGGATAAGACTATACTACAGTGGTTCCCAAGCTGGGGTCCTGACTCCCCAAGGGGGTCCCCAAAGAGCATAGGGGGTCCACAAGGTTTTGACTGAACAGAGCCTGTGCAATTGTTAAAATTAAAGCCAATGTCCCAAAGTGAATACATGGGAGTCACCAAAATCTGCTTTTACAACAATGTTTTAAAACATATATCCTTTGTCAGAAATAAAAACGTTACCTAGCAGGTCACACTTTGTGCATCCAATCAATTCTCTGTGCTGTGTGGTTTGGTGAGGTCAGTGAGCTGGTGGAGCTATAGTAGTAGAGTAGTTCATGTCTGTCCTTGGTAACCTTGATTTTTCCTGCACTATTTCATTAATGAAGCATGTGTGAGAAATACCACAGTGCAGATGATCGTCCCTATTAAAAAAAAAAAAAAAAAGGCTATATGAATAGTTACATTAACTTAGGTTTTCTCAAAGGACAGGAAAGGACTCAGCCAGAATGCATCATTTGTGGCGAAAATCTAGCTAATGGAAGCATAAGGTCGATCATAGTTTTGGGGGTCCATGGCTTTTTGGTAGTTGGATGAAAAGGAACCTCAAGGAAAGTAGGTTGGGAACCACTGCTGTACTGTATGGGAAGGGCAACATGTTACACTGAGAAAGAGATCATCTTCCCAGATGTATTTGATGTAGCTCTCCTGTCTGACACTGTTTGGTCTGTTGGCCTGTTATGTACCTAAAGTTTAGTAAAAATATTGTAAAAAAAACAACCCCAAAACAAAACAAAAAAACCCCTTCTGCCTATAAAACATCACAAGACAAAGCAGTGTTTTTACAAGTTCTTGTGTCTTGCTGACACTTTTTGCTGTATTTAGCACCATGGCGGTTGGTGTTTTTTTTTTTTTGTTATATGGAGACAGTGAAGCAGCATGGGGTGGAGCAATAAAGTTTGACAAAATGAAAACCAGCCACATTGTCTTCGTAAAGGCAGACATTATCAGAGAAGTGTTAAGTAGGAAGTACAGCTGTAAAAAGTCTGCCTTTCAGGAAGAACCATAACAAAACATGGGAGCTGTTTTTGGCAAACAGGAGGAGTGAGAATAATGTCTGAGTCCAGCAGGGTGTGATCATATGAGAAGTAACCTAGCAGACTGAATCAGGTGGAAGCTAAAAATAACTAAAGTTTGCTTTAAGACCCAAATTATTTGCAGTGCTTAGACAGTAGTGAGACATATTAGCCCTTATCCTCATCTCATTGCCATGGAGATAGATACCTTAGTGATGACAGGTGTGCAGTAGTCCTGAGTCCACTCAGAGGAGGAAGGACACTGATTCTTTCTGGTGCATCGCCCGTCACACCAGCCACATTCAGTCACCCTCGACGACAGCAAACAGGACGTACAGGTGGTCAGTTGATCACAGCCGGGGCCAATCAGAGGGATCTTTGTAATCTGGGAGGTTGACAGAATTTAGGACAGAAACTTCATTAAGACATGTTAAGCACAGGAGAGGCATGCAGTGTTTTTTTTTTATTTATTTATTTCTGTCTGGACCAGAAATGATTTCAAGTCAGGCAGGAAAGGAAGAAACGAAAATTGTTTGGATGAAGGAAAAAGCATCTTAGTCCATTAATCGTCCTTTCTCTGCCAGGTCAGCTGCACGCTCATTGTTGCCTGTTTGCACAAGTTTTTGTCATCATCTCACTAATGCAAGAAATCTGCAAGGGTTATATTCTGGAGGACTAAATCTGTCAAACCTCTTTGTTTATTTATATATTCTCAGCATGCTCCGATTTCTACTCTTCATATTTTGAAAGTAAATATCCAGAAGAAGCGATTACATTTCTGTCCATGTTTGCTAGCTTAGAGCCCACCTTGTTCCCTGTGGCCACTAGCAGGGCTCCATCTGAGTGGGCATTATCCAGCAGTGCTACACTGACAGAGATCGGTCTTGGGTCCAGGCGGATGTTCACATGGGGTGATTTAAATCGGGAGACCAGCACCTGGAAGAAGAACAGGATGTTATAATCATATTGAAGGGACTAAAAAGAAAAGTTTGATTCTGAAAGAGACCGGAAAACAAGATGGATTTGTTCAAATAGATCAATAAGCCCAAAGAAGAGATACTTAAACCCTAAACAGATGTCATTGATTAAATGTGATTTCTCATGACAATTCTGGTATATGCTTGTGCATGAAGCCAAAATTTGTCAATTGGTTAAAAAAAAAGGAGGTGAGATCAGGACAGCTGATTAGGAGGTGGAGTTTTGTTTACTTTATTGTTACTCTGGTATGCTGATAAAAATCAAAGAACTAAATAAGAGTGAAAAATTATATGAAGTCTGGAAAATACAACAATGGAGAAGCTGGAAGACATCAATAAGTTACTGTGGCACAGTTCCAGGACTCTTTCATTGGGAGTTGATACAGAAAAATGATCCAGAATGTGTCATCTTTCCCTCTGCTAAACCTGTAGTTTGGCCCATTTTATATAAAATACTGTGAGTGAAGCAAACAATGAAAGTGAAAAGTAAGTTTGTATGGTGTTTGGAATTCAATATAAACACTAAAATAAGGATTAAAAAAGGTATGAATGATCCAGTTCAACCAACAGTAAACACCAAAATTGTGTCTGATAAAGTAAATAAATAAAGTGCAAGAAGAAAAGAAGAACGAGCCAATTTGTCATTGTCAGTGCATGTGAAAGAACACAAATGGCTTTTAGAAAGAAACTGTCTCTGGGTCTCCAGCTGTGTGTATTTGCTGATCTGTATCATCTCCCAGAAGGGAACAGCTCAAACAAATGGTGAGCAGAGTTGGAGCAGTCCTTGATGATGTTTAATGCTCTTTTTAGATAGCCTAACTTGGAGATGCCCTCCAGGGGTGGCAGCTGGCAGCTGATGAGCAGAAGCAACCTTTTCATCTGCTTCTGTGTAGCCTGCATCTGTGCTGCTGGGTAGAAAGAAAGGAGCAGTCTCTTCTCCGTGTTGTCATCCAGGGAAAGCCTTAGAAAGTAGAATCTCCACACATCGTACAGGTGGAGCTGGGTCTGAGTCGCACTTCTTCCTGTAGTCCAGCATCAGTTTGTTTGTGTTGTTTGTTGAGCACCAGACTGACAGTTACTGCATCTCATCTATGTATGTTGATTCATCTCCACCTGAGATGAGCTTAATAAAAGTTGTGTCATCAGTGAATTTAATGATATTGGATGAGTGGACAGGTCAGATATAAAGTGTGTAAAGAAGTGGACTTAACAGACAACCTTGAGGAGCTTAAGAAGTAACAGATGAGGGCATTTGGGAGCCAAGTTTGACATGTTGGGAACAATTTGTCAAAAAAAGTCCTTAATCAAGGTGCAGATACTAGTCAGCCCCCAACTGTAGCAGTGTACCAGTCCGAATGTCTGGGATGATGATATTAAAAGCACAGTCTATGAACAGCATCCTCATACATGCAATACCAGTGATGGAAGTGTGTCGGTGTTAAAGCATCTTCAGTGGACCGTTTAGCTCTGTAGGTGCACTGATGAGGATAAAAAGACTTGAGGAAGGTGGGTTTATTGTGATACAGGACCAGTTTTTTAATAACAGTCAGTAGTTAGAAATAGAAGTGAAAATGATGTTAAAGCAGAGTTGTGTCATTGCACATAATGATTTATCTTGGTGCCTGTGTCTACTGCGTCTCAGCCTACATAAATAACTTGATGAAGAACCGTTGGACTGTTAGGATTACAAAACAAGGTCTCCTGTCCTTGCATAAATGTATATGCTGCATGCATGCAGCTGATGACTGGCCCTTCTACTATCCTTCATTGTCCTTGACTATTGTAGGACACAGGAGATGAAGTCAGTCTGAGAGACAACACTAAAGGCCATAGGAAAGGGACAGCTGATTAACAGTGATTCAAGTCTTAAAATGATATACATTCAACATCTAAAATGAAGAAGAACTACATTTTGAAGAAATCGTTTAGCCCCTGTTTAGCTTAATTTAACAAACAGTAGAAGCAGAAATGGCTAGCTAGCTACAGCTCTGTCAAAATGGTCTTCAAATAACTTTTAGGCTGTCCCTGACAATACAACAAAATCATGTTTTCATATACTTGTTGCTAGTGTTGTTGTTATAGGTGCTCCTTATGATTCTCTGCTTTGTTTTCTTCCAGAGGTTGTGGGATGTTTTCTGTTAAGTTTCTTCACAAGTGTAGCAGCTGCTTGTCTGTTTTTTCTGTTTTGGTTGTGCAGTTGTTGCTGTTGTTTTCTATCTTTTATAACTTGTCCCCTTCTTCTTTTCACACTCATTATTTTGTTCCTCTCAGGTCAAATAAAAAAAAAGGACAATACTCAAGTGTCAAGGGGAACCTTTCTTTCAATAAAGCTTCATTCCCTTCTTATCTCCCTTTTGTTTACACTTCCCCCTCAGTAAAAGTAAATTTGTGTGGCACAACATGGCAGCCAGACCATCATTCTGCTTGCGATGATGCTGGATAGGACAAGGAAAATAACAGAAATAACCCAAAATAGAAAACAATGAAAAGATTAGGAAGCTAGTTTCCACCTTTATCTTTTTAACTGCACAAATCATGGGCAATCAAATTGAGAATACCTGCATAACATTTTTTTTATTAAGTTCGATCTCATGATGAAGTTGATGAGTTCAAAACTCCAGAATAACCAGCCATTGGATGTATAGCTACCTAGTGTCAGTCCTTGATTATGAAAGGGGTTTAGTTCTTGTAACATTCATAAATGACAACATTGCACATAAAGCCAACATCGGTTGATATTATTATCGGTTAATAATTAATATATTAAAACTGATGAAGGAATCTTAATTTCTAGATTTGTCTGATCGATTTTGTTTTTATAAAGGCACTGACTTCAATCCTAATCCTAAATACTCTGAAAAAACACGGTGTGCTTTTTCCTGTATGGTCTTGCTGGATATATAGACTTCCAAAAGCTAATGGATGCTCTACAATTCTTAAGTTTGTTCAGATTCAGAGTCTCTTGAGCCCAATTTCTCCTGCTGGAAATTACCCATGTATCGTACAAAGCTTGATCCCTGTCTAATTGTTACAGTGCTGAGCAGTTAGTTTAGTTTGTGCCAATAAAAGGGTACGTTAAAGCAAACGGACACAATATAAACAAGCATTCATATGTCTATTGTGTCTTATTCAAATGCTACATGGTACTGACATATACTCTTTAGGCTTAAACACAATTTAAAAAAAAATAATTCATACCACATTTCATGCATCTGCCCCTTTTGGGATCTAGTTGTCCGGTTTGCTGCTTGCAAACACACACATACACAAACTCAGATTCTGGCAAATGCACAGAATTTCCCAAACACCCACACACACATGCATTCACCCCACCTGGAACTGTATTTATCACTTGTGGTTACGTTGCAATTACAGGCCTTGGAGCAAACAGAACAAAAAGGGTCTCTAATGGGGTGTGTAGTTACTTCAGTTACATGAAACCTTCTAAATTATACACACACCCAAAAGCACTCACTCACATTTTTTTTTCAATGTCAAGATGGAACTTCAGTACAATTCATCAGGGGAAAAAAAGCCATTGCCTGCAGAGCACAGTATAACACATACCTGGCTGCTTGCTACACACTGTGAAGGTGCTGCAGAGATGAGAGTTGTGGTATGCATGTGATTTATTGCACCGGGCAAAACGCGACACAACGCACTAAAACTGATGACTGCTTTATCCTCTTATTGTAAGTTACTATGCATCTGAGCATCTAGTAAATACCTGAAATACTCAGCTTTGTTTAAAATCTCAATGTGATTTTGGCAGTTGGCTGATACGCTGTTTGCCCTCACCATCACCCTTAAAAAATGTCTTGTTTCCCAGCATCATTCCTCCAACTGCTTGAGCCTCATGATCAACATTAGCTTTGCAACAGCAAGTATAATAGGTGGCTTTCCGCTGAGGATAGAACGTCACAACAGGCATCTCTCTGGAGGTAATAGCGGTGTAAATTACAGCTTATTGTATTAAGCAGGCTGGGGGGAAGTTTGGCCTATAAACACGGACCCAGTGTTCCCACAGTGGCCTAACTGAAGTCGAGGGAAACACTTCCTGAGCCTGAATGGAGTCCACTAGGGGTGGGGTGGGGGTTGGCAAAGTTCTGTTTCTATCACTGCTCCTACTCCATATCCCCTCTTGCTTCGTCCACTGGGACTGACACGGAAACTAAAATGCATGAAAAGTTGACAGGTTCTTTTTACTGTATTAACAATGAAATGAGCTGCAGTGACAAAGACGAGTAGCTCTTTCAGATTTTTGTTGTTGCTGCTTACATCTGGACTGAGTCAGCAGGTGGCCTGAGGGTCATGGTTTAAAAAAATACCTTTCAAATGTCTAGCTGGAATAGTGAATAAAATGCTGCACATTTGGTTACATTTGGTAACAAAAAGGCATTGCATAATAATCTGGGAACAGGGCAGATCTTTTCCATCTTAACTTCATGAAAATGTAGATAGTAAATTACTTTCTTTGGAGAGTGGCTCAGGTGATAAAGCAGGTCGTCCAGAAGGTTGGCGGTTTGAATCCCGCTCCTGCCCCAGTCAACTATCATTGTGTCCTTGGACAAGACACTTTGCCCTCCTTGCCTCCAGTTTTGGCCTCACTGGTGTATTCAATTGTAAGTCACTTTGGATAAAAGTGTCTGCTAAATGACTGTATAGTATAGTATAGTATAGTATAGTATAGTATAGTCTAGTATAGTATAGTACACATAAACATACACATATATAACCTCTCATTTACAATACGATCAGCTCATGCATA
>JBBBVU010000010.1:10438964-10453151 GCA_037177055.1 Atherinosoma microstoma
AGTCATCCCATGAAGTCAGATTCTGGCCAATAGCGGCCTGCGATCTGCACACGTCACCATTTTCGGCCCGACTCGGCTCCTTCAGAACCTCGATGGAGTAGGCGCTAAAAGTGTATCGACTCACCCCGGGAAAATTGTAATGGGAACACAAACAAATCGGGCGGTGTGGTGCTGGGCTGAGTAGGTGCTAGTGTGAAAGGGGCAAAAGTGACCAAGGCCTTAACCTCTAAATGCTCCCTGGGTGCCCAAATATGGCAGCCCACTGCTCTCTTGTAAATCTTGAAATGGGTAAATGCAATGGCTAATTTCCCAATTGGGATGAATAAAGTCTCTATAACTAAAGGTCTTAAAAAAAAGAAAGAAAAAGGACTGGGATTCCCAAATTCAAGGTGCTACCTCTACTGAGAAGTTGGCTCAAAATAATCCCATGTGGCAGTATTTTAAAAAAGTGTTTAAAGAAGCTTAACACAAATGCATCCCTCTGCTAAAACATACAGTTTCCTGAACAATCATAGTTTCTAATGATTGTGACTGTCTGAGGTCATTAGAATAAATTATTCTTTCTAGATAAGGCTGTCAGAACCACACAGCAGGAGGAAGGAGCTGTCGTCTGTCATACAGACAGGTAAAACTGGTTTTGTGTCATTTGTTCATATCTTGTTGACTTTCAATGTAGAGGCCTCTGTGTTAAACATTACAGCTGTAATTGTGTGTTCCTGAGTTATGCCCCTTCTTTCAGCCCTGAGTGCAGCACCATCATCAAAATGTCAGGTGTGCACCTGAGTATTATGTCTCAATCAATGCTAATCAGAGACAGGGCTTCAAAATAGCTATGACAACCACATTGACACAGGACTATAAACAAATTCCCATTGCACTTAAAAGCCAGATGCTGAGTTTTAGGCCATGTCCACAAAGAAAAGAGTTTGGGTGTATGAGCTAAGGGTTTCTATGATTTGGGAGATTCTTTCACACAGAACAGGTGTTCTGGGAGCCTGGAAATGCACATTTTTTTAAGCAAGGTCCCAAAATGAATAAATTTGAAAATGTTTTGTTTCTGTGTTTACAACGCATAAACATCTTTCCTGAGCCACAGCCTCACCTCCACTTTAACCTGCATCCACAAAACCCACCAGCAGCTACAACAATGGAGGAATGCGGTATTGCGTTCAGGCTGCAAAAGTTACTGAACATGACTTGACTTTTATAACAAAATCTTCTCCAAATGTCTATTTTTTAGCTCCACCGTTATCTATTTTCTTTGATTGTTTTTTTATGTTTTTTTTTTTACATCACATGAGTTTATCCATATCTTATTCTCTGTTTTTGGTGCATTTCTGTGGCAGTGTTACTGCGCCACTTTTTAAAGCTTGGTAGATAACGAGTGTGTTTTCAGGGGTTTTATGTAGACGCACACATTTAGCTTTAGGGAAAAAAATCGCTCTTCCAGCATTTATGATGGAAGGAGTGGGATACATCCTAGAAACGTTGCCAGTTTGCAACATTTTATCTAAATATTGATAAAAGTTTTGTTTTATTCATGCTATCACAAAAAAAAGAAAGATTGTTTTCAGAAATTAGGTTTTAAGAATGGAGAGTTTTGCAGCATATCCATGAACAAAAAAAAAGTAAAATATTCTGAAAGACAGTCTATGAGTGGAGAAGGGTGTTGGCTGATGTTAGAGAAACACACAGCAACAGCTGCACGGGACTCTCACTGAGTAAAAAATGCCGTGCGAGGGAACGTGTCTGCCGTTCACCATTAACGTGCCGTTCAGCTTGTAAGCCCCCTCGTACCCCACTACCACCGTCTCTACCCTCCCTGCCTTTCCGTGCAGCTGTCAGGGCCCTTTTTGTTTTTTCGACGTCTCCCTAGCTGCTTTTTTTCCATGCATGTCTTTTCATTCTTGTGTTTCAAAAACACGTGAGGTAATTCAGCTTTTTACTTTATGTGTTTCATTCCATTCACCATCGTTTCTTACTGATGCACCAATGCATCACGACTCGCAGCATTTCTTTCTGCAGCTGCAGCCTTCGCATGCATAGTGCTTCATTGTTAGAGTAGATGGATGAAATAACTCAAATGCCACATAAAAAGGCAAAGTAGCTGCAGGGACTTGCAGTCTGTGGAGCAGCTACACAGCCTTGTCATGTTGGATTCATTAAGCTGGGTACCAAACTACAACATTTTATCCTAATGCAATTAACGGACCACCAACAGGCCAAATCTTCATGTGAACTGCAGGTGCAGTGGAATAAAAACAAACTTTTAATTACGGTCTAAACTTGTGGGTGTAGATCATGGATGAGGAGTCATATAATTTAAACCAAAGAAATAAAATAAATTACCCTGGTGCAGAGAAACATCAAACCCTACCTGCATGTAGCGTCCATCTGCTGTTCCGATGTGGACTACAGTGCGACCATGGACTGGAGTCGCAGTAATTGAGGTAACCAAGGTGTTCGACAAGTCTTTGTGCCAATACTCCAACCTCTGGACAAACTGGGTCACCTGCAGGCGGTACATGCCCTCTTTCCCTTCGTGGATTCCTTCGTGGGGGTTGCAGTCATCTGAGGAACTCTGCAGAGAAACCACAGGCACCAGTGAGAGGGCTTTCTGTTGTGGTTACAAGCATGATAAAGATGCAGCCAAGAAATGTCAGAAACATCACTGTGGTTATGTTTGACAGTAAAAACATCCTTTAGGACATGTGTACTTGAAATCTCCAAACTTGAGACTGAGATTGGACCCCTTCATCCAGAGAGACTACTAAAACCCACTCGTTTGATAATATCATGTTGAACTATCTACTTTCATATCTGACTCAATGGGGGAGGGTTAAAAGCCAAACCTGCTAAGCCCCCCTTTGCTACTCTTTCATCAGGCTGAGCTCGTAATGGAGGTCTCGGCATGATGGTACCTCTAGGGCAAAAACATGGTCTGTGGAAAGTGGGTTGGGAACTGTGAGATTTCATGGGAAACAGCGAGAAGACTTTCATGCTACTTTTCATTCCATGAACAGCCTTTTCTCTCACTAAATGGGAAGACATATATTTTCTCTTTTTTTTCCCCACCCTTCTCTTTCTGTACATCTGCTTTCTCATAAAAAATTTGGACCCAAAGTTTGCATCTTCAGTTTTCAAATGTCATTGAGTCGTGGAGATTGTTGTGTCTGGAGCCTCTGGAGCATACAGTGAAAGCACAGACTGTGGCAAAAGTTGGATCTAGAGCATTTTTCTCTTTATCAATAACCCCCCTTCCTCTCTGCTACCCCTTCCCTTACTGCCCAGCCCTGTTTCTCACTGCTCTGGCTCTTTCT
This sequence comes from Atherinosoma microstoma, assembly GCA_037177055.1. Taxonomy (NCBI): domain Eukaryota; kingdom Metazoa; phylum Chordata; class Actinopteri; order Atheriniformes; family Atherinidae; genus Atherinosoma; species Atherinosoma microstoma. Next base: position 10,442,285 of record JBBBVU010000010.1, read on the forward strand.
GTGTTTAGTCATGGCCTCCTTTCCCAGCCTCAGGTTTCATTAATTATTAATGACCAGGAGGGTGGCAGACCTCTGATGGCTCTTAAGGTCCTTGACCTGACCGCTTGACCAATCCTCAACTTTTTGTTGTTTTCTCTGCTTCAGTGGATGATGACCTCTTCACTGGAGCCAGTGGAAGTGAGTACAGGTGGAATGATGTTTGTGCTGTACTAAAGGACAAAAACTGATCTCCCAGAAACCTTTATGAATTCTTTCTGTCTCCACTGAAATGTTGCCCAGGGTCAAAAGGCACTTATATGTGATTTGTGTGAACCTTGCAGCATCATTTGTTTAGGCAAGCTTTGAAGTAGAGGGGAACAATGGTAGTGTGATAAATCGTGGGCAGCTTTTTTTTTTCTTGGCGACGAGACAAACAGGACCTCATGAAGAGGAAAGGCTGAGAAGGCAGAGAAACCTGGCGAACTGACAAAGATGCAGCTACGAGTCTTGGTTAAATCAAATGTCCTCAAGGCCAGTGGCAGCAGTTGGAGAGACAATAGCTCAGTCAAATCCAGGAAAAATGTGGGGGAAATTGAAAACAGGCAGAAATATTGGATGTTTTGATGCCAAATGCACAGCTGGGTAGGGGTAAAGCCAGCTGATCTGTACTGAATTAGTATGTATTAGTCCCAACTTGATAAGAAATGGCAGTTTATGACTGCGGCTGATTAAGAATTGGATGCTGATATGGACACGTTGCAGAAGTTTGAGAGAAAAGGCAGAAACATTGCTTCATTGCACACAAAAGCAGGATGTTTGTTCTTTGAAAAAACAACAACAAACCTTTACAGAGTCCACCTTTCCCAGGACATTCTGCTGAAAATGTGATACACTGCAACACCTGTTTGCGCTTTTCATATACACTGAGCACATAAGAGAAACATGAGTATCAGCCAAAATTCTTCTGACTTCTCATAAATTACAGCACAAAGAGACATCATAGCAGCAAAGATTATGCCACGCTGATAAAAAAAAAAAAAAAAAGGATAGAAAAAACTGGCCTCAGGCTGATTATTTTCTGAGCAAACAGACAGGTCTTCGGTGAGTTTGCTGAAGCAGATCAAGGCGATGGGCTAAAGACCTGAACAGTGGAGAGGCATTCCTCCGACTCTGTTGAGGTATTCCTGAGGATCAAGGCAATGAAATTGGACAGTGGAAAGGCTGTTTGGACAAGCCTTGTTTGAAACTCGGCTGCTGTTTTTCTAGGCTGTTTCTTGGCATGGAGACAGAATTTTGGAGGGCGCCACACTGCTGCATGCCGCTGAGGAAAACAGGTTCCACAAAAGGGTCAATTCTCACTGCAAGCTTGTTGAAAACCGAAATACATATACTCTTAATTAAAGAAGAAAAAAGAAGAAAGAAGAGCCACCAATTAGATTTAAAAAGCAGCTTACACTGGACAAAGCTAATTTTTTATAATATGCCGTCCAACTAATAATTCTAATAATAATATTGTAGGCTCACAATCAGTGTACTCATGTGACCATGAGGACTTGACCACTGACTTAATTCATGCAGACACATGTACAATATCATGTTCAGCTTATGCCAGAGTACTAGGGACCAAAAACATGAACAATTTTTATGCCTTTTCCCCCATAGAAACTGGGATTTATAAAGAAGTTCTTCAGACTATGTGTTCACATGTTCTTAGACAAATTTGACTCTGCTACACGATGGAAATAGAAAATTTATTTCTAATACAATTTTTTATGATTGCTTATGCACTACCAATACGGGTTAAAAGTACTGTAAGGACTTCCAGTTTGGGCGGCAACATTATCTGAAAAAGGTTACTTTTCTGTACGACCCCGACTACTACGAGAAACAGAACGTTTGAAATCTTGGCAGAATGTCTAAATCAGCAAAGAAATAAAAAAAGCCTGAGCCAGACATCTCTCCAGCTCAGGATAACAGCACATCGCTAACGACCATAACTAGACTGCTAGAGCCTCCACCACTACCAAACCAAAGAGATGATTATCCGGGAAAGCCCCAAGAGACGGGGGACACTCCAATACCGTGGATCTTCGGTCCAGATTTTCGAGGACTACACACCAGAGGTCGCCGAGGAACGAGGTACATATCGATCAGTGATGGCCGGCCTCTACAAACTAATCTCTGACCGGCCCTTCTCTTCCCGGCCCGACTCCAGGTCACCCTGGAGAATGGGATGAAGAAGAGACTCACATCTCCTGAGGAAGCAGCAACCTTCGCAGCCAACTACCAACGACCAGAAACCTGAACAGCTCAACCTGCAAACTTACCTGTGGCTGATATGAAACATTTGAACTGATCCTAGCCTGACTATGTCAGATGCCAAAATACATGGTATAGGGCTACACCTTATGCTGGCAGTTAATTTTGCTAAGCCTGAACAATGGGGCAGAGTATTGGAAACCTGGGTGACAGTTGGCACTAAATGTTCTGAAGAGACCTAAAATATGATAATATGCGTGATAATTGTTCTATACTCAATTTTATTTAAATTTGGTATTCAATTTTGTAACTTGTATCGGTTCATATCATAAAATGTTTAACAGTTAAGAGGTACATATTCAAGATTTCGACTTTCACAAAAAGGGGTCTAACAAGTATTTAAGCTGCAAGAGCTAAGACAGACAAAGAGCAGAAGAAGCTGAGGCGAAAAGGGAAGTATTTTGTATTGTATTTTGTATTTGTTTTTGGGTTCGATAAGTGGGATTGGGGGAGGGGGTAGAACCTCTTGGCCTTACTTTGCTAACATTCCTCTATATGTTATGTGCTTTTTATTATGTTATCTTGGTGCACAGGACTATTTTGGTGTTTGGCTACTTGCTTACAAAGTCTGACCCAACAATTCTGCAATTAATAAGTAATGTAGGTGGAGCTGGTGGGGGAGTAGTAAAGTTCATTTCACTTAATACCGGTGGGCTAAATGCTGTGATTAAATGCACAAAAATTATGGCATACATCAAAAAACCTAAATGCAGATGTAATGTTTCTCATGGAGACACATCTCTGTAATTCTGATCATCAAAAACTGAGCAGACCTTGGATTGGCCACATTTTCCATTCCCAATTCAATGTTACAACAAAAGGCACAGCGGTCCCAGTTCGAAAAAATTTCAATTTCAATCCAGAGAGGACAGTCGCTGACCCAAACGGACGCTGTGTCATTGTTACAGGTACATTGTATGATAAACCTGTAATTCTTGTATCTGTCTACGCTCCCAATTGGGATGATCACAACTTTATAGGTACTTTAATGGCTTCAATTCCAAATAAACTCTCACCTTTTGATAATGGCAGGGGACATGAACTGTGTGATTGACCCGGCCTTGGACAGGTCTACCTCACGATCGACCCCTCCTATGAAAATGTCCCAGGCTCTCTCTGCTTGCATGGATAGATATGGATTTGTTGACCCTTGGAGATTCCTGCATCTATCAGCGAGGCAATATTCTTTTTTCTCACACCCACATCGTTTATTTTCTCGTATAGATTATTTCCTAATAGACAAGAAGCTTATTCAGATGATTGCTCCACTCAATACCTACCTATAACAGTGTCAGATCATGCAACAGTAATTCTGGATCTCCACTTTAACACAAAGCCTAAACACTTCAGACATTGGAAGCTAAACCCCCTTCTTCTCTCAGATGCCAGTTTCTGTAAGTACATCTCCGAATCGATTACCTTCTTTTGTAAGACCAACAACAACGGTGAATCTTCCCCCTCGATATTATGGGACACCCTTAAAGCAACATCCTTATTGGCAAGATAGCATAGCAAGAATCATCTTGAATGATGGATCCATCCTTGCACAGCTGTAATGTCAATTCGGATTCCCCTCTTACCCTCATTATCCTTCCTGCTTCCTGCTACCTTTTTTGTAGTGCTCAAACCTGATTGGTGTGTCTTGAATAAATAAATCATGTGTTTGCAGACCTGATGTGTGTGTTTAAGCAACTGGCACATGGGTTTGGTGGTTTGTCAGTCAGTGCTTGAGTTTCAAGATGATTGATATTCATAGTCGAACCATATGTATGCACAACTTTGTAAATTGGGCGAAAATCATTTCTAAACAGTTTTATCCATCTGACCCTGTTTTGTGCTACTCACAGTAGTGTGTAAGCATATGTAGTAAGAATGTTTACAAAGAGTGAAATGCTCAGGGGTAGAGTTGACTATTGTTTTAATCATTTTTAACTGACTAATCTGCATCGAAAAATGCATGCAAACAAGCCAGTTATCACCAGATTTTGGTTGCAAAAATTCCGAAATTTTCTCTTACGCTCATCTTTTGGAAGATTTATGGAGTTTGCGAGTGCTTGTGATGTTTTACATCTTTCAGGCCATTTTGTAAATGTGTCTTTCAGCCATAGAACAAGCACCGTGGGGCACATGTGGGAGATACTGTACACCTTTTGCCCCATACTTAACCAGGAGCCATTGTCCTCAGAACAACAGCACTGCGATAGGATTTCGGTGTCGTGGAGCCACCAAAGCCGGCAGCACTGCTTGGGAAGCCAAAAGAGGGGTGAAAGGTGATCCTCGTAGCTTAATGTCATTTTCTTACTCTAGCTGTGGCCCCTGGGTCATGTGGGAATAAACACACTAATGCCTTAATTATAAACCATCTAATAGGTTACTGGCCAAAATATCTGTGGATACAAACGCTGTTTCTGCAGTGCTTAAGTAGAGTAAAGGTAGACACGCTAATGTACAAAAATCCACTGCATATTGTGGATTTCTTTTTTGCCTCGAGTTGAACACACAAACCCAGTCTGTCTCATTGTAGGCTGCTCAGCTGGCTCTCACTGGAATAACAGACCTTTGACCTGTGGACTGTTTGTGTAATGGTGCACTCCTGGCAGCAAAGAGGTTTGGTTGTCATTGGGGTGTGTGGAAATGCATTTTTGAGAGAAAGTGAAATGCGCAAGAATGTGAAATGCACAAATGCTTGTATGTGTTGGGGGAAGGGGGTTACTGCTGTAATGCTGGAACACGCACACCACCTGGACTCAGGGCGTACAGTACTGTGCAACCTGACTCTGTAGCTGTATTAACCACAGTATGTGTGTGTGTATTTCTAAATACACAGGTGGCTGGTGACAACAAGTGCGTGCTGCCATGTGTTAATGTGTGTTGTTGGTGCGCGTGTGTGTCATAGAGGACTGTCAGGGTTGTTGGGAGTGTAAAATGGTAACAATAAGGTGAGGACAGACCCTGGTGCTAACTGTGCAGCTGGCCTCGCCTTGCAGCATGGCGCCCAGGATGCCCGAAGTGGTCACAGCCGTGGGCAGAAAATGGCTTCACACATAAACAGATCCGACAGAAGATGAGATGAATGTAGTAAAGTTTATTAATTTTATTATTAATGTGAGAACATAACTTGAAAAGACGGTGAGGACATTATTTTGATTGTATGAAATCTGAGAAATGTCTAACTTTCGATTATTTAACGCAGTTATCGCAGTTTACAGTCAGAGTTTTCATGTGAAGTGCTTATTCTAGAAGATAAAGACTAGATAAGACTGGACGAGTTTTAGACATAGTATAAATCATGGAAACACTATTTCAATTCAGCTGACATATCTGACTGAATATTCTCCTAAAAAAAGAAAAAGTTAGCTTTAGCTTTTCCTCAGGTAGATGTCTGGAAAAGACAATCACTAATGCTGGATATAAGAAACTACATGCGGGATAAAGAACAGGACGTTTTTTTTTTAAATCCCTGTTTCCAAAAGGCGCCCTTCATACAGAATTCCACCACTGTCATTAACATGACAGTGGTGTGGTAGTTGCTACTCACTACCGCTGGGGTAGTGAGTAGCAACTCTTCTTTGAGTCTTTGCTCTTACAATGAAGAGTAAGATAAACATGCGTAAATGCAGAACAAATGCAGTTTAACACAAAGAATTTAGCAAACTTGATGACAATTATCTGCCAAAACAGCGTTCATCATACAAGGCAGAAGAAGCATGTAGCACAGAGATGCCTCACTATCAACAAATCTATGTCCTGCTAATGTACAAAAATCCACTGCATGTTGTGGAATGAATCACCTTCATGAATCACCTTCCTTTTGTCCACCTAGAATTTGCTTATGTATCTAGTTTCTTTTTGGATTATTAACAATACTATTCTAGTCACTAAGGCTCAGTCCATTTTAGTTTTAGTCTTAGTAGAATCCTTTATGATTTAGCAAGGATTTTCCTCATAAAAGTCATTTACTGGGAGAACTGATAGAACATTTTTCTTAAGAAATGGGACCCCATCAAGAAATGATTATCTTGTAACTCCTTTGATAAGCATATAAAAATACAGAAACTGCTCTTCTCTTTCAAATAACACATTTAACAGCCTGTCTTTTCTGTCCATTGATGATGCAAAGACCCTAATTCAAGACAGGATTTTCTGATTTTGAGCATACCTCGGCAGATCTTGAATTAAAAAAAAAAATCAATATTCAAGCATAGTTTTACGCCAATTTTAGTTTCCTTTATCTGATCTCTGTCCCAAAAATGTAGAGTGGTATGCCGACTCATACCTGTCTGATCTCCTTAAACCTTGTAATCCATCCCATGCTCCCTGTTCTCAGGATAGAAGGTCTTTTCTGTCCTTAAATAAAGTCAGCAGACTGTCAGCACATATCTGGAGTATTCCTTCAGTCTAAGACTTTGAAGCTACACAGTTAGCTGACCGTCCAACAAAAGACAATAACTACAGTGTTTACATTGAAATGATATATCCTGCATGTCTTTGGTGCTGTTTTCCAGTAGGGAATAAGTGAGAAGGATGGCACAATTATTTTCTATTATTTTTCAAACAAATACCTTCCCATACAAGGCTCTTCCTGAGCAAACCAAACATTCTCACTCACACGACACCTAAAGAACAATATTTCCTTGTTCAGTCCAGATAGAGAAAATAAAATGTCATTGTTTCATTAAAATGTTAAAGGGTCTTAAAGCCCGTTTGTCTCTCTCTATTTCCTCCTGTCAGGCCTGAGTTGAATTTTACCCTTCATCCTCTTTCATTCTTCTCTTTATGAAGCACCTTCCTCTCTTTTTTTCAATTTCCTTTACCCCCCTCCACACAAAAGCATGCATGCTCCATTCTGAATAATCCACTAGTGTTTGTGTGTGAGTTTAGCAGGCTCCTGTCACAAAGGAACAATACAGTGTCCAGCCTCTCAGCATTACTTAATCACCTTAACGGTATGAGGACTTGGCAAAGTGAGTGATGATCCTGAATCTTCTGTCTCCTCCACCTCCATTAAAACATTAAAAGATAATCTCTGAGAACACATTTGGGGATGATATTTCACCTCAGCTTGACATAGCAACTTCTGGTCGTGGATGAATCAACATATTTTTTAAATCTTCTCCTCAGAAATGGGGGATTTACGTGATTCAAAACAAGGTAAAAAATGATGGACTGCTGAGTTTGGTGATGGGGGCCAAAAGACACCGCAGCTGCTCTCTCAGACTCTCTTTGATTCCACTTCTTTTAAAAAGTAGCAGCACATTCCTCAGACGAGTTGTCCTACTAATATACCTTTCGGTCAGACTGACACAGCAGCTTAAGTTACTGTCTGCAGATCAAAGGGAATTAGCTGGGTCAACTCCCTTATTCATTCTTGCAAATTACAGTCAGAGAAGAGATATAAAAACACAAATTTTTCACGTTTTTAAGTTTCCAAAATAATGATCAGTCTTCTTTCTGATGGGGAATTTCTCAGTTGTTTGACCTGAGGTAACATCCATGCAGCTTCTATCCTAGGTGTTTCATAAAAGCTTCAGACATATGAGACACATTTCTCCATATAAACCTGGACTTGTCATGCGCGGCTTGCATTTTCCACGTGAGAAATACAGTAAAACACCCCTGCTGGACTCATTCTTTTCTCCTTGACTTTTATTTGTTTAAATACTGAGGCCACATCGATATTTAGGACATCTGCTGTGAGGATGATATGCTAGCGACCCTTGTGAGAGATGGTGGTGGTTTTTCATTTTGAAGCCCAGTTAGATAACTAGATAAATTTAAGTTGTGTTTATGTACGATATAAAGTATGTTAGTTTCAAACATGCCCACATAATCAGATACATAATTTATTTTGGCATGGTTGGTAGTTAATACATCCACTTGAGGTCAGTGCAGAGTCCAGACTTCCCTTCTGAGTTCTGACGTCAGTTTCAATAGCGATATAGCAAACATGGCAGTGGTGCAGGAGATCATGTTGATCCATATTCTCACAAGGAAACATGGAAAGCGCAGTAGAGTAGATGATAGTGGTCTGTGTGGGCACTAAATACATCATAGCTTCTTCTTCTTTGCTCCTTTCCCTCCTTGCATGTTAGACATACAGCACAACACTGCCCCCATAGTTTCCAGTGATACTGCTATGTTTGTTATTTCTGGGTACGTATCTGCAAGCTCTCTGAAAAGCACGCACTTAATAAATGCAGAGAATGGAGAGAGGGATCCGTCTGTAAGTGTTTGAGCATAAATTAGCCCTTAAGCTAGTTGTAAATGTAGCCTTAAACGTAGAGCACAAAGATTCAAGCAGTAAGCAGCTGAAGGGAAAAGTACTCATTTGTGTATTCTCTGATATCTGCAGTGTAAATGACGCAATGTAGTTACACCTAAAAGTTGTTTCACATCTATAAGGAGGTATCCATTATATGAATTTGCCTAATACTGCCAACACCGGTTTGACAAGTTTAAAAAACATTGGGAACATGGTGTTTGAGGGGGTACCTTTTTCACTGCTGCACCAATAAATATGCATGCAGAAGAACAGCAAAGTTATTGGAGATGCTGAGCAGGGGAAATGGACAGGCAGACAGGCAGAGTTTAGAAAGTGGAGCTAAAGCAGATGTTGAAGCTGAATATGCCACAAACATGTAGAGGTGATGAAGGATTACAAGTACCTCAGAATTCAGCTGGACAACAGACTAAACAGGCAACACAGAGGCATCTACAAGAAGGGACTCTATTTCTTAAGGAAGCTAAGATCATTCAATGTCTGCATCAAAATGTTGCAAAAAAAAAAAAATCAGTTCCTGGTGAATTTGCAACAGTTGTTATAATGTTAGTTTCTTGTTTTTAGCAGATGATGGTAGAGATAGACATGCTTGAACACTCGTGGCCCCAGCCTGCCCATGTTATTTATTTGCACTGCAGGTTCCAAAAACTATAAGTAAGGATTAAACAACGAGGACCCGTGCATTATACGGTTTTAATGCACAACGCGGAGTCTAAAACACCACGACGCGCAGCGGAGTGCATGAAGTGCATTAAAACCGTATAATGCACGGGTCTGAGTTGTTTAATCCGCTTATACCATGGTCCAACTCGGTAAACATTTCATAACAAATGATTATTTTTTTTACACAAAACTTGCCAAATGCGCTTAAGTATAGGAACTATTTTATGTTTGCCTCAAATTACTTTTCTTGCTGAACAAACGTTCCATGGTGCAACGCGATTCTCTCATTTACGTGTCAAAAGCCAGCTGATCTGAACCAGTTGATTAACGCGTTGCTATGCTGACGCCCTTAGCGGAGTTATATAACTGTGATTTATCTTGCCGAAATACGTGTGCGCATATACGAAAATAATGCACGCCAGTTGGCATTAGAATTCACACTGACCATGGTATAAAATGCAATATATGTTACCAACAGCAAAGTCCACAGCTTACCAGTGACACTTTTAGAATATGACACCATTCTCTAGGGAGACAATAGCAAACACAAACAAGTCACTAGACATGGGTGCAACTTAGTCTTTGCCTTTTTTAAAGAAAAAAGTTTTTCTTGTTGGAAGAGGTTAAAGCCACTTCTGATTGTTTTAGAGTGAGTGTCTTTTTCTATATTATGGTGAGCACTACCTACAAAACCCTGTTCACCCACACTATTGGGTTCAGGTAGACAGTTTGAACTATGGTTCCACACACTACAGGTTTTTTAGGAGAAAGTCTGAAAAATTTGGTCCAGACTTTTTCCACCACTGCTGTTCACACAAGCGCATCTTAGCGTGAGCCTTTCTGCTGGAAATGTGAGGAAGAGCTGCAGGGGAACAATTGGATCTCACAAGATGCAGCGTGTGATGCTGAAATTAGCCTCAGTTCTCCTTACAACACACTGAGAATGGTAGATTAGGTTCATTATTGCATAAATACAGCAGACAGGAAATCTTCCAGAATATTTGCTGACACGTTTATACACCGTCTCACCTACTGATGAGCCAGAGATTTTACTGAGAACTGAACGGAAAATCTCCACAGAAAGCCTGAAGCAAATGTTGCAGACATTAGCATTTCAGAACTCCAGTGCACGTGTGAAAACAGCTAGAGACAGATATTCTATGACATATAAAGCTAAGCTGTCAGTTTATAAGAAAATACGTTTATAGACATTTGAGAAAGTTTAAATTTGCCTCAGATGAATGCTGCAGAGCCGAAAGGGCTTTTTTACAAATAGTCCCCGAGAGTGAAAAGGACAAGTGTAATGTGGTTGCATTTAGATGCGGACAACTCCAAACATCCCATCCTAACACTTACTGACTGCACAGAGTATTGTCGCAGGGTAATTTTTCAGGGTGCAAATGAGCATCACATGGTGCATTGCTTTTTCAGCCTGCATATAACTCACACAGAATGTTATTTTGAAGCATTAATGTCTTTCTGAGGTCACATCGATCACCAATCTGACAGCTGAGCGGGGCGATCCTTCGTATTTACCGAAGCAGCTGCTTTTCTTACATGTGCTCTTAATTATACAGACACATAAACGTAAAGAGTAGAGAGATTTACAGTCTGGCTGCTTAATAT
>JBBBVU010000010.1:10457766-10476298 GCA_037177055.1 Atherinosoma microstoma
ACTCATTGTCATGTTCAAGAAAGCAGTTGGAGATGATTTGAGCTTTGTGACATGGTGCATTATCCTGCTGGAAGTAGTAATCAGAGGATGCTACAAAAAGGGATGGACATGGTCAGCAACAATACTCAGGGAGGCTGTGGTGTTTAAACCATGCCATGTTGGTCTAAGGGGCTCAAAGTGTGCCAAGAAAATGTGAGAAGAAACACTAGGGGCAGTTAAAAAGTTGCAGCATAATTTAGTTTTAAAACTTTTCTAGAGGATATTAAATAAAAAAAGAAAAATTATAAGTGTGAGTTAGCAACAGAATGAAACCAAACTAGCAAATAAAAGTAAAACATGGCAAACCCCAAAGATGTATCTAGTAATATGAATCAGAAAGAAAAAAAGCCTCCTAGATGGAAAGTTTAAAAAAAGGAATAAAACAAACACACAAATGCAGATTTTATTTATCATCTCAGAGAGATAATGATAACAATCTTAGCAGCTGCATCCTGGGTTGAACAATTTTTGTGGCTGATGGTAATTTCCAGCTCTACTCTTTTGAAGACAGCTTGCAGGCACTGACCGTTTGCACATTTACTACTCCAGTCTTTATCTAAGGAACAGATAAGATGTGCATACAAAAGGCCCATGTAGAGATATTTACACACACTTCCAGCTTTGCAGCAAAACAAGAACCTGAACACTAGACTTAATAATTAACTCTGCAGATTCAAAACTGAACAGTGCCATTGAGCTAATGTGAAATCGTGTTGGAAACTGCCAGGAAATGCCTGCAGACATGAATGGGCTCACAACACCAATAGAGGAATCAGTAATAGTGTGACGTCTCACACTGTCATTGATACTGTCCGAGATTTGGATCGAAAGTGTTGGATCACATTTCTTGTGAAATTTGTTATTCATTATGGTGAAGATTGATCGAGATAAATGATCCATTTGAGTTAAACCTGCAATTTGTCTTGACTGGTACATATCAAAGTACATTAAGGTTATTTAGAGGCTGAGTTTCTATTAGCAGTGACAGCAGATACTGTGCGGTTTTATTTTTTATTCTTGATGTACCACGCAGCAGGATGTGGCTGCTGATGACCTGTCTAAACATGGCTGTCAGATGATGCAACCCACCTGCTCCCAACAGAGCACTTCACTCTCAGACTGCAGGTCTACTTGTGGTTCCCAGAGTCGACTGGGAGGCAGAGCCTTTAGCTATCAGGCCCCTCTCTTATGGAACCATCTCCCAGTTTTGGTTCGGGAGCCGACACTCTCTCTACCTTCAAGATCAGACTTGAAACCTTCCTTTTTGATTAATCCAATAGTTAGGAGTGGTTACAAATCTTACAAATAAAGCTGAATTGAATTGAATTGAATAGAGTACGTCTGTGTAATTGTGTGTGTTGTGGTTGGGCTAATGACTGCGTGTAAACTTTTTAAAGATGTTGCACACAGAAACAGCACTTTACAATGACTTTAACATTACTTTGTGTCCATTTGTATTTCCTCAATTAACCATATGGTTAAGACCATTAACATTTGGAAATTGCTTCCCTTAAACTTCAGTCATTATGCCAGTTGTCTGCCTAATAGCAGGCTCATTTCACCCATTTATATAATCTTCAAGAAGTATTTACTTGAACAAGTCGCAAAGTCCTTATATGGATGCGGCCACAAGTAGGATCAGCACGTTTTCAGTCTCAAAACTGAACAACAGATTTTTTTCCCCCTTCCTTGCTTTTGATTCCATCACAGTCACTCTTTTATTTTATTTTTACTCACTGGAACAAAGATTTGGTTGTTTAGGGTTAAAAATCTGCTTTCACAAGATTGGTGTCAGGAGCCTAGATAACATATCAACATGAGAATTTATCTTATAGAGCAGTCAACCCAAAAGGTACCTTCTGGGGGAAAACGTACAGACTAACTAAGCTTAGGCCATGTTTACACGACAACGCTGCGAGAGAGAGACGCAACATTTATGTTGCGATTTGGCCTCTCCTCTACACGGAGACGTTGGGGGGCGTCTCCGGAAAGTTCCGAGGACGGGCTCCACGGTGGAATTTTCTTGATAAGGCAAGGCAGAAAACTCTTGAGTACGACGACGTGACGGCACACTGCCCATGTCATATAGGACCTGCACACTCTGCAAGCCATGCGAACAAAGCAACAATAACAACAATGGCGGATCCCTGTGTTCTTCTTGTACTGCTCATCTTTTCAAGTTATTTGGTCTCCTAAAACAAAACTTACTCATCATTCAGCATCTATGTCGCCAGCGAAGACGCATAGATTACATGCATCAAATAATTAATGCACCTTTACCCAAGCGGAGGACAACCATACAACGCATAGTGTAAACATGGTGTGTATCGTTGCAAGGTTTCATTGCCATCTAAACACCTGGCATGCGTACTACATCGTATTCACTCAATTTTGTAGAGTTGTGTCAACAGAGATCGGAGTCATCCGTCGTATAAATGCAGTTTTTTCTTATCCTGCAAAGGGGAAAAAAAATACTAATTTGGTTGCATCATTGTGTCATCATTGAATGAGGCCTTAGCCTGATCAGCTGAACTGGTTGTTCGGTCAATTATTTGTCAACATTTTGCTACTACATCAAAAAAAATTTTCATTAAAAAAATCATTCAATTTCTGGAATACTACATTAGACAGTGAATTTGCTGTTATTTGTGCAGATTTTCAGCTACTGTGATCAGCTGATAAACGTGTTTGTCTGGCTACACGTGCAACAGAAGATGTGTGTTAGGAGGTACATGCATCACATAAGCTCTAATCTCTTGTTCATTACAAACATGCTTTTTTTGTCCCCTTTATCAAGGCAGAGGAGTAAGATGACGGGGGCAGGACCTGATAAGAACACAGTATTTGGTTGTTGTGTTGTTTTTTGCTCACTGCAGGGTCCTGCACCCAGCTTAGTGATGGCACGGGCAGGCTCGGGCATGTGAGACACAATCTGATGCATCTTTTGTAGCAGAGAGTTTATATGGGATGGCAGTTCCTCGTGTCATGCTTATTTATTTCATTTGGATATTTATGCTCATCCTTTCATAACGTCATTTCTCCATGCTAAAGTTCTGCTCCGGTGACTTCTCCCTGTAAACACCTGTTACTCAAAGTGAAATGGAAGATCCTTTGAGAGCTGAATTAGTCATAAGTTTTAAAGAAAACAGTCGAGTTCTAGCAAGTGATAATGTATAATCTGGCTGCTAGATTATAAATGTTTATATATTGTATTGTTCTAGTCTAGTGATATCTTATAAATAAAGAAGAATAGAGGGGCAACATGAAAGTGTAAACCACAACTTCTTCTGTGTAATAAGTTATATATTCTGGTCAAATGGTCACCACAGTGATTAACCTGCACTCAGCAGCAGCCTCCAGGCCCTCTCCCCCAGATTTCCTGTCATTTTCTGTGTGAACAAACACAGAAAAGCCTCAAAAATAAGCTGAACAGTAGCAGTAGAAGTAATTGCTTCTTTATGATGGCAGTGTTGATGCTACTGTATGCGCCCCAGCCTCCATAAAACCTGGTGCTCTGCACATCTGGATCATGTTCAGGCAAACAAATACCAGCTCTGTGATGCCATGAGCAGGTTTGAGCATGTGGGGGGCTGAAAACCATGACATCCACAACAAAACCCTCTGAATCAGCAGTGCGACGGAGAGATTTGCAGCATTAATTCCTATTGTCAGGCAGCTGTGGGTCTAAGTCACTCCAACCTTTCATTATATCAGTGGAAAAGTACAACACATGTAGGAAAAATCAGGAAAATGATGACTGATTGTTCAGTTTACTTCTGTTGAATTACAACACGTGGAATCACAGGAGTGGATGTTTCATACTTTAAGTGTGCAATGATTGAAAAGACAACTGATGGAAAGATTCATATTCGAGAGGCTAAATAATGATCATTATGTTGCATCTTCCCACATTTTTTTAATTCATTTGAGCCTTTACTTAATAAACAAGTACAATAGAAATAGTTTTCATGCTCATTATATTTGGAAAATATAAACTAATAATGGGTTTGATGCAGCAAAAGCTGGGGAAAAGGCAATGCAAAGCAGAAAAAGTGATCAAAAATTTGTAAGAGAACCACAGATCAGTTCCAAAGAATATTTCTGAATGGAAAATTGCAAAGAGCTAAATAACAGTAGATCTTGGTTCGGTGCATGCAGAAACCATCAAAACATGATGATCAATATAGCCACAGAGGCACAAGAGTGCCTTAGAAAACCACCATCACTAAACACCGTCTGCGGCTGGATCCAGAAATGCAACCTAACTTTGGGCAAAAATGCTGCAGGAGCTCATCTCAGATGGACAGTGAAGAGATGTGCTCAGGTGTCAGATTTGTCCATATTTTATCTTTTGAAAGAAAAAAATCTGAGTAGGTGATGATGACAAAGACCATTGAAGCTGTTTTCAATTGTCAGTGTTGGCGATGGTATGGGGGATGGGTCAGTATCCATGACATGGATGACTTGCATATGTGTGAAGATACCACGAATGCGGTGGCATATATTGGAATATTGGGACAGATATGCGCTTTCATAAAGTAACATCTTTTGACATGAAGTCTTAGGATATTTCAGCGGGACAATGTGAGAACTCATTCTGCATGTTTTATAACAGTGTGTATCTGACTGTGTGTGCATGCAGTCCAAAAGGCCATTTATGCTCCATTTAAGTGTGAAAATAGGCATTTCAAACGTTATCAAACATCGCTGCCCTCATACTTCTATATGTCCTTGTGAGACAATGCGTCCACTAGAGGGCAATACAGAGTATAGAGTTCACCTCTGACATCCGTTTTAGACAATAGCAAACATGATGACGGTGGAGGAGATCATAGTAATGTACATTGTCACAAAGAGACATAATAAGAGGCAGCAGTGGTCTCCAGCCATTGTAACATGGAGACATTCAGTTCAAACAGAATAAAAGCAGAAGGTTGTATAAATTTCCCAGCTGACCTTTATTACATCTCTGTCTCAGTGCTGTATGCAAATGTCTTATTTATGAATCCATGACCACCACATGTCTAGCTGGCAAAGCTAGCCCCATCCTTGAATTTGCATACATCGATGTCTTTACGTATTTCATAATCACAGACATAACATAAAATCTATGCATCTCTGTGGTGGTTTGTTTAGCTTTTTTTCCCAAGCCAGTATTTGAAACTTGTTCATTAAAACAAGAAGCATGATTAAAATGACTGTCTGTCAAAAGCATCTCCCACTTGAATTACATTACACACACTATAATCAATCAGGCTGAAGATTCAATTTAAAAGCAATCAGCGTTTGGTGGGTTTTCTCAAATCAATGGTAATCGGATGATAATTTTGACCCCCAAGCGTGGCTGTTCTTTATTTCTGCTCTCAAATGCTTGTGCTCCCTCAAAGGAGTGATGGGAATGGGTGCTAAGCAGGTTGAGACAGCTCTAGATCCCAGCCATGGCTCTGCACACTACACTGACCAAGAAAATGGTTTTACACATCTGTTTTGAAAGCAATACTGCCAGGCCCAAGCGCTTCCTGCGGCTTGGATCGATTACATAAAACATACTTTTGATACCTGTGAATTTCTGTGAGAGGTTGCAAGCTCCTGAAAAATTGGGGTTTATGCCTTCAGTCACTATAAGTTTAATACTGGCATACGTACATGGAGAGGCTAGCTCATTTAGGAAATAAAATGAGATTGAATTTCTACAAATAGCTGCCAAATATCTTCTGGTGAAGGTGAGCAGTCGTTTTCTCAGTATCAAGCCTGAAGGCAGAGACAAGACGGCCCCAAAGAAACTACAAGAAACGCAGACTTGTTCTGTCACATAGACAGCTGAAAAGAGAGCCACTCATCATTACAACATTTATCAAATCTTACTGCCTAAACTAGAGTTAAGAGGCACGTCTGAGCTGACAGCCACCACTTAAAAACATCAAACATGCTCTTACACTGAGCTTTCAACTCCATCCAGATCCCTAGTGGGAGTTTTCCATCGGAAACACGCAGTTTGGTGGAGACGAATAACAAAAATAGCCTCCCATGTGCCTAAGTATGTGTACTCCAAGCATTTACAACTTTTATGAATTTACAACTGTGCTTATGTCCTCCAAAACTGCACAAAAACAGAATGTCTACCTGCCATATGCCACTGGATGCAAGTCATAAATGTATTAGGTGGTGCTATGATTAGATCATTCCACTCCACGTTTACAGCACGAGCATTAGGTGGCCAGTTGTTCAATGGTCTTTTGTGATGGAGTGTGCTTTTTTGCCTTGCAGCTGAGGACAAGAGGCTACAAGCAAGACTTGCAGCAATAAAAGATAAATTGGAAAACAGATTCAGAAAGATTCAGCATTTGACCAGATGCAACTGCACATGTGCAGTTTCAAACCATGCAAAGGAGATGTTGTCAAAACACCAAACTGGGACCACCAAGCATACTTGTCACAGCCGCATAACAATAAACTTTATCATGTTGTTTGCAGATAAATCCAAACTACAAGGACTCCGCTGATAATTATACGGTACAGGATGCTCCAGCAAAACTGATGTCACCCCATAATCAAGTGAGTCAAGAGGAAAGAATGTCTAATAATGAAACTGTGAACTCTCACTCTGAGTGATCAAAACAGCAGTTTTTATGCAAGCAATCACTGTCAAGAAGTTGAGACAGACAATTACTGTTTGGGGCTTCAGGTTTACTGGCCGTGTATCACATGCTACATTACAGCTCTTGTTGAATAGTTTGGACCAAAAGTAGCATGAGGCATGATTTGTCTGATTTGTTAAAGGATGGATTTTGCTTTGATCCTGTGCACTTCCTTCAGACTTCTGCACTTCTAAATTTGTTCAGTTAAGCAACATTTACACATCTCTTCACCCAAAAAGAAAAAAAAACTCCACATGATCCTGCAGAAATCCTTAAAACACAATAATGAATTGTAGCATCAACCAAGATTAAAAGGCTCTATGTCGATGCCACCTCAACTTTTCCACAGGTGCTGGTAACAGGTGGCGGTCCAGGGGAGCGGGGTCCAGAGGCCTCGCCAGAGTGGCCGGCTGCCACGGCGGGTCGGCAGGATCATCTTCCGCCCAGCTGCTGATGCCCTGTTATCCCAGAGTCATTCATCACGGCTCGCTGAGAGTCAGATATGCACTGCCGTCAACCCCGCTCCAGCTCCCAGCATTCCTCACTTTCCCCCTGTGGATCTCCGCTGCTGATATCTATCAAGACAACACTGATGGATCCAAACAAGCGCCATGTCGTGTTTTTGCATGTATTTGCAAAGCTGGTTTGGTCATTTGTAAAAGCTTAGCCACAAAACACAACATGACTTGGGAACCGTTTTTGTGAATTATAACTCCTTAACTCTACTTAATGCAAAGAAGGAATCTTAGACAGTTACAGATTTACATCTTATTTTCATGTTGGCATTTATTTCCATTATTTTTAATATTTTTTAAGGAGTTGAGTGCAATTCATGATCATTACATAGTATCAGGTTTTTTTTCTAAAATAGCATGAAAATCATAAAGGTTCAGTGGAAATGAAATCAAAGGTTAATGACAGAAAATGTAATACATGATTAAAAACTGTGCTTCTATTGGTATCTAATTACTTTCTTTTTATTCTCTCAGAACAAGGGTCTGCAACATTTACTAATAAAACAGATATTTTTACTACCTGTCCCACCAAATAAACCTATTTGACTTGCAATAAAAATAATAAAAGTAATTTGCAATCAACAAAAGTAAATGCCATACCTGCACACCATCAGGGTTGCAATCTACACAACAGTGCTGGCTGTCTGATATAGCCATCATCGCTCCACTCATCACAGATGATGAGCTAATAGAGCTAAATCAATCACCTGT
Organism: Atherinosoma microstoma; assembly: GCA_037177055.1. Taxonomy (NCBI): domain Eukaryota; kingdom Metazoa; phylum Chordata; class Actinopteri; order Atheriniformes; family Atherinidae; genus Atherinosoma; species Atherinosoma microstoma. Next base: position 10,465,670 of record JBBBVU010000010.1, read on the forward strand.
GCCACAGGTTGCAGACCCGTGTCCCCTGTGTCAGCCATTCATGTCCACTTGCTGTGGGTCCACATAGATCGAAGCTGCCACATTTGTGCCATAATTTTTACTACAGTGTCTCTGAATCGACAAATAACTTCTGTGTGTGAAGTGAGAACTTTCTGAGCTTAAAAACGGTAGTATCAGCTTTGTTTGGTAGGTGCTAGAGCACTGTTTGGGAAAAGTAAACAGGATCATAGAAGAAGAGAGTACACGTGTACACTATTTTGAAATAGTTACCTGTAGAGCAGTCATCGCTGCACCTGGGGCCACTAGATCCACTCACAGATGAAAAAATGTTTATGTCTGGAAGAATTTTGGCCACTGATGGCCACCATCCATTCACAACTGTGCTTGGCATTTGAAGTCATTTCTATGCCCATCTTCACCACTAGATGTCAGTAAATCTTACACAATGTACCTTTAAGTAACACCTTTGAAACTTAAAGATGCACTCGTTACTTTTTTACCTTAAAACTCTGCATTCTGGATTCTTTGATGGCAGTGAAATTTATTGAGTGCATTTCTGAACCCGTCACTGCCCAGCAGCGTCCCATGACTGAGAAACCGCGCAATACAACTTTTTCATCCAGTATGCTGTGTGACATTGCAGTCGAGTTTTGCATGCGTCATATGCTAGCACGTTGATTTAAACAGACCGGCTGTTTTGAACACGCGCCGTAGCAGATTCAGCAAGAAAAGACTGTCTTTTACTAGATAGAGAGAGCTCACAGAACAAGTAGGATGCAAGATGTAAGCTGAATTAGCCGTTGAGAGCTGAGAAAATGTCTAAAGTTCTGTAGCGTGTCTTTAAATTCTAAAGGTGCTTCTTAATGATATCTGACCACTAGAGGCACTATGGAGCAATACGTTGTTGAACAGAGCCTTATTTTCTATTTTGTAATTGTTGCTCTAGTTGTACATTATCCAGATAAGTAGACAAGTGATGTCATCCCACTCAACTATTTATTCAAAAAAATTGATTAGAAATCAAAATGTTTGCCAAGTCTGAGAAAAATATTAAATATTAACTGAAATTTCTAAACAAGTTTCCTCATTTTGCAATGGATTATTACAAAGGGTGCACAGTTTGTAAGAATTCATATAAAATGTGGTAAATTTGCAGCCACAGCTACAATTGGTTCATAATACAAAAGAAAAATGAAAAAAAGGCCTCCCTAGTAACACACACACACAGAGTAAATGTTTTGACAGGAGTTTTCCTAAAGAAGTGCGCTGGGTGTTTCCACATGACTCTTGTATGTGCTTGCCCTCAGACAACCCATTCACTCTATAATATATCGTGGAGGCCGAGGTAATCTTATGCCTGACCGATGATTTACTGTAGAGCTGAGACTGACACTGAGGTTAAGTGAAGATGAAATCACAGGAGGGGGGAGGAGGCTCCAGTGCATATATTGGCAGACCCTTTGTTGGATCGACAGTTAACTTCATGTCATTATTGATCAGATGATTCAGCCCATTGATAGAGCCATTGACTGATAGATTGGTGGAAAGAGGCAGGCAGAAAAGTCCAGAAGAGTCCAAACTGTTTTCCAGCAGCATGAGTGGGGGACAGAAACTTATAAGCACATTAGATTAAAAGATTAAACCATAACTACAAAGGTAAGGTGCTGAATTTCAGCTTCAGTTTTCAAAAGGTCAAAATATTTTTGAAGAATCAAATAAAACTGGGAGAAAGCAATCAAATCTAGTCTTTGACTGTGTGAGGTGTCTTGTGTTGGTATGCAAGGCCTGACCAGTCATCCAACATTTTTTCCTTTCTTGGTTTTGGGGCATCAGTCTGTGGCTCAGCAACTGAAGCACATGATCAGTTGAACTCAGGTCAGGTAACTTACTTGCCTGGACAAGAACATTCCACTATTTGGCCATAAAAAAAACGTTTTGGTTGTCCTCTGTGTATATTTAGAATCCTCACCCTGACACTTTGTCCCAAAACTGGAGGACAGCATTTAAAAAAGGCAACAAGTCACACTCTGTTCACCAAATATGGACAAGAAGAATCTCAGCTTAGAGCTGAAGCTCAGCATGTTCCCCTCGCCGTCGTCCTCTCATTCATTGTGCACAATGAAAAAAGAGCCACTGACTAACGGATTTAGCAGTAAAGTAACCAAACTGTAATGTGAATACAGAACCAACACCGATTTTTATGCTGTAAATCTTCTGTACGTCTGCTTGAGTGGCTGATATGCATGAATATCGATAACCGCAGGGGTTAGAGGTCATAGTCAGAAGGAGGTCATGCTTTAGCCTGTTGCTCAAGGAGACTTAGACTGGGACAATATAGATATAGCATAAACCATGCACCTGAGACCACCCAGTTTCTGAGACAATTTCTCCAGCCAATGAACCCGACTGCCTGAATCAGATAGACAGCCAAGGTCTATAACTCCAAACGACAAAAACTAAGTCATGCACACACAACAGATGACTGATAGAGGCTTAATTCATGTGTCTTAAAGTACATCGTAAAACTGCATCGCAGTGATATTCAAACTTGGCAACTCTAGGAGAAATCTCTTTAAAGAGCTATAAAAGTGCATGTGAGAACAGCAGGAACCACTGCACAAGTCCAAACTGCAGGACATTGACATTTATCTAATCTATAAAACATCTACACCTAAAATATTTTAAAATGGATGAAACTGAAGCTCGATTTCCAAGACAAATGTTATTGTCCTGCCACATACTTGTGTTTTTTTGTTTTGTTAACAGATTAAAAAAGAGGAATATTTGCAGCTCCTTGTTTGTTGGGAGTTTTACAAAGGCTCTGCCCTCTCATAGTAAACCCCGTCCCCTCCCAGTTCTTACCACGTTATAGCAGGACATCTTGTTTGATCCCGTGAAGTGAAACGGGTCCGTCGTGTTGCACTTCTCCATGTACATTTTGAACATGTAGTTGATGTGTTTCAGGGACATGATGCAGACGGCCGAGTGAGGTGTCGGCTCTGGAGAGTTGGGCTTTCCTCGAGCAAAGGCGGCATACAGCACGTCGTCGTCTTCGTCCAACCTCAGCAGCTTCTGCAGCTCCACATCATTGCCCACCTTGGTGACGTGGGCAGTCTGGAGGATGTTAAACACCTTCACTGCTTGGGTGGAGGAGCGTCGACGCCTCTTGTCAGTGCTGATGCATTCGAGGGGCATTTCTACATAGCGGCGGATAATGAGGTCCGAGGAGCACATACGGACTATGCGGCTGTGGTAGGTCTGAGAGTCCCTGCTCACCTGCTGCACAGTGAGGAAGTAGGTGAAGGGTCCACTGTGGAAGGAGTAAAGGTAGCGCAGGTAGTAGTTTCCACGAAAAGACGGAATCAGGTCCATGTAAGCTAAGTTGGAAAAGAAAGTGAAGCCATCTTGGCTTGCCTTCATCTTCCTCTGAGAGATGGTGTGGGGATGGGTTGCGCTTCCTGGTACGTTTCCTGCGCCTGGAATCTCTGAGTTTCCAGCAAAAAACTTGATGATGTTGCTCTCCACGTTGAGCACCTGAGAACCAGATGGGCTCACAACAACATCTGCATCACTGGGTTGACCTTTACCTGGCCTCACCTTGCTAGCAAAGCAGTAGACATCTTCATCAACTGTTTTTAGCCCAGAGTCTTCATCCAGGACATGACGGCGGCAGACGCCATTATCTGCTGAACCACAGCTGTACAACCCCTTGTCATAAATGTTCTCCACCACTAAAGCGATGTTGTGGTTGTCAACCCGTCTGCTACTGGCTGTTCCCATCTGCGACTGGCCACAGGTCTCGTTGGCGAGCAGCGGCCCTGTGTGGTACACCGACAGCTCGGTAAGGTTTGGGGCCAAAGCATAGATTCTGTTTACAGCCCCGACGTAGATGATCCCATCCAGCACCACCATGTTCTGGACCGGAAAGTCTGCAGTGAAGCTTGGAAGCTCGTAGGTGACCGAGAGATTGAGTTTGGTCGTCTCTGATGATTTATCACACAGGCTGTGCACGCTGGGGCATGAGGCCCACAACAAGAGGAGGGCGTGAAGCAAACGCAGATTCATCCTGTTTGAGAAACGAAGAGAGATGAGTTAGTCAAACATCCCAGCATTCATCACAGACTTCTCTGAAAAGCTGGCCTCAATTGCCTGAAGTGTGAACTTTTGGAAAAAGCCACAAACTGTGCTGATTATGAGCTCCTGAGGAGAAACAAGTGGAACACTGAAATCCCCTTTCAGACTCAGAAATAGAACTGTGTCAGGGAGCAAAGCCGGGGTTTACTCACTTCCCCGCAATCAGTTAATATGCACATGCTCGAGTGACTGGAGACTTTAATGGCCACACAGAGCTTTTGTATCAGCCTCCTTATCATGGCAACTTCCACGTGTGACAGCACTGACCCCAGACAGAGCAGCAGGAATTGGGTGAGCACCTCTGTGGTTCTCAGCTCCGTTCCCAAGTGAACACAGCGCAAGGCAGAGCAGTGAATCAACAGAGAGGAGCCTGCTCCGCAAGGCAAAGCAACCACGGGCCTAAGTTTAGACAGCAAGAGCCCAAGGGAGGGGAGATAAACTCAATTAAACAAAAGAGGCGGGAGGGAGAAAGCATGAGGGACAGTCCAGCCAAATGATAAATAACCCCACTGACTAAATGGTAATCCACTGGGAGATGCTTTCAAGTGAAGGGAGCAGGGGTGAAGGGGGGTGGAAGAGCCACAACAGAGAATTTGCAAAATGTACATTTGCATGCTGCCTATGTGGATGCGGTTTTAACAGGATTTCAAGATGTAACCCAAAACAGGGCAATAACATCCAGCACAGTAAGTTTAGGTTTTATATTCATGCCCACAGCTATGCATGAATTTATTGGGATTCCCTGTGTGCACATTTTGCTTGATTTATGCTTGATGTCTCACTGTTAGCAGCTCTTTCTTTTTTACAGCAAAAGTGAGGGAGACATCTCAGTTTTTCACAAAGCTACAAAATGCATTGTTTTAATTACACATTAAAACCAACAAAGGATAAATAAAAAAAACAGGCACAAAGTTGTCACAATACCTGGAAGAAAATTTGGGGAGGATGGATGGCATCAAAGAAAATAAATACTAAAAAAAAGAGGGGAAAAATGCTTTTTCTTTGTTATTAAGGGGAACGGTGTGTTAGGACGTAAATTGTTCTAAAATCATGAGTAATAGGGGGCACATTACTGCGCACCTGCACCGAAAACACACACACACGTCACCCTCGTCGTATGTTTTTTTTTTTGTCAACAGACAAAAGGCGAGAGGGAAAACAGTTCAAATGTTTTCAGTTTGAAAGGAAAGTGACTCACGACGTAAAGGTTTCAGAAAACACTAAAGGGATGTTAGTGGCATGGAGACCCGAGCCAGAAAAAACATTTAAAAACGGCGTGTGATATCCAGAGGAGGAGGGGGAGAGAAAGGTCTGGAGTTACAAGGTCAGTGACCATCTCTACGTTTTTGCGCATAAAAATAAAGTTTGGGTCAAATAAAGGAGGAGAAGGATTTTAAAAGAACTGGAGATAAACTCACCTGTTAGAGCGCAACTGCTGTCTGTCTCTGTGATTCAAATCATGTCCCGCTGATCTGTCCTTCAAACAACGGGACTTCTTGATTTTCTCATTCAATCCAAAGAGATCGCTTCTTCTGGCTCCCCAAAGAGTAAAAATAAACTTTTTTTTTTTTTTTTTTTAGTCCAAAAAAAGAACTTTTTCTGTAAATGATTCTTCAGTTTTCCAGTAGTCACAGACTGCAGCGGCTCTCGCAGAAACGCGTGGGACTCCACTCTAACTGAGTGACTGCATCCACTAGAGACCCGCTGCTGCTCTCACATCTCTGCCTCTCCCGTGGCACGCGAAGCCCCGCCTCTCCGTCTCCAGGAGCGCACCCGTGACGCGTCCAGGTGCAGCAGAGGCTCCTGGGCTTGTGAGGACAGAGAGAGACACTTGTTTAATCAGTTTATTTAAAGTTTTGGAACTTCATCACACCATGATTTATTTTAGTGGGGATCCTGTTGGGGCAAAAAAAAATTTAAAAAGATAAATGTTTCAAAGTTGCGAAAAAAGTGAAACAAAGATGAGGTCAAGCAGACCTTTTGATGAGGAAGGTATTTTCTCCTCCAGCTTCTTCCTGAGTCAGACTGCTGCTCCTCATGTTAAAGCATCTCACTCAGCCAGAAATAATGAGCTAAGTTATAAAGGCTAAACCAACTCTCTCTCTCTCTCTGTGTGCGTGTGTATTTGTGTGTCAGCAATGAATCACAGCGGGCAGCACAAAAAATTCCTTTGTCCCACTTCCTGAAAAGAGGGCACTTGGAGTGAGGACTGCTAGGCCTGATAACTGAGTGTGGATGCAGGAATAATGGAGGAGCGGCATGGTGGCAGTTTGTGCTCGCCCTCTGACAGATATAGTGACATGTGAGGGTTCAGAAAGGCAGACAGAGGGTGAGTGTGTTTCAATGAGAAGATGAGTAATCTGATGGTCTTAACGTCATCTTCATGTAGAGTGTCATTACAGTGTGATACCGCCCTCTCTCCTCCTTTTCCAAATTTTAACAACCGGATGGATCCACTGGTGGTAAAATGTCTGATACATTCATTCTCAGAGGCTTTCCAATTCCCTGATCTCCCAGTGGACCACCTCTGTTATCACTGACATTACACCAGAGAGCCATCAACCTGTCACTGTGCGCATCATTAAACTTTATTTCACCTCAGAGGAGCAATGAGGAATAACCCTCCCTTAGAATGATGTATAGGTAAAAAGAATAGTAAATAAACTAATAAAGAAGGAAAAAATGGAAAACTAAGAGAAATCTGTTCAGAAAACATCATGAAAAGAGCAGTCTATTACCTTTGACTTATAGTAGCAGAGATCCACTAACTTTAATCATGATTAGCATCAAATAAGCTCAGAAATCTAGCTGTTTTACTGGATGATGTTGACGTGTGGCTGCAAGACAACAATGAAAAGGTTTCACAACAGCCTCCCTCGCTCTGTGTGCTCACTACTTTTTCTCAAAAGGAACTGTGTTTTGCCATGCTTCAGGGCATATCTGATGCATTTGCCAAGGGGTGTGTCGAAGACACAGGGTGTATGTGAGTGAGTGAGTGAGTGAGTGTATACCCGTGGGGTGTGTCTGTGTGGCTCCTGTGGTGGTGAACTCAGTTTTGGCACAGGCTTTTGACTTGTTGGGGAGCAGGAGTGGCAGGAGAGGAGGAGGAAGGAAGGGAAAAAAATGGAAACTATCAATGCTGTGGTGAAACTCACACAAGTTCACAACAGAGTGGTGGTAACCTCAAAGTATGACACATGCTGCAGGAATGATTTGCATCTCACAACCACAACACCTGCAACACAACAACTGTATTTTGTTTGTTGTGTCTTTACTTTTCTTCAGCGTATGGAGACTGCGCTGCAAATGAGCTAACTGGCAGGCGGCTGTAGCTTGCAGGTAGACTGGTTACTCAGCAAGGGTTGGGTGCTGGTTTGATCCTCATCCTCCTCAATTCACATTGCTCCCTGTGCGTTTTACGCACAATTATTTTGTATTAAAGTTTCTGCTAAATGAGTGAAATATCAATAAAGATGTGAAAAGGGAGGAAATCTGCTTCTTTTTGAGCGCTGAATTTAATAGAATGGTCAGTTGTTGAAAGAAGTAAATGATGCAGCTAGATTTGTAATACTTTTAGCTAATTATATTAAATAGCAATGATGTGCATACTTTGCACCTATTAATAATAGAGTTATCTGGTACACAAAACCAGACTTTTTTCCTTCTATTTGTTTCTTCTTAGGTTTTTTATTGCTGAAAGGTGCTAAAATCTAAAAAGTAACATTTAATAGTCAGTAGTTTAACAACATTTAATCTCATCAGTATTCTTACATGGCTGTAATGTTTAGACTTTTACTCATCTGAAACTATATCCTATAAAAGAAGCTAATGGATATGCAAATTACTCCACAGGAGCTGATCTATCCAAACAAAACGAGAAAATTTCTCTTTAAAAAAACCCCCCCTACTCCAATGACCTTTACTGTATATGTGATTAATTATGGCGCCATCTGCTGGTGGTTGAGGTAAAGAGCCTTCATTAGTCCCTTGAGACAACACACAGGGTGCCTTTGGTCAGGCTCATTTACAACTTAATGAATGGAAAGTGAAAAGAGTAATCTCACAGACAAAAGTGAGGCATTATCAGGGAGATGCAGGGCTGCACTCAGTCTTGATTTAACTGTTTCTAATGACCTTTCTTGTGCACCTTCAGTGTGGTCCTGTGGAGGTTATTTATCACCTGCCCGGGTCAATACGAGCCGTGCATCTCCTCTGATCAGGACAGTAAACTCTGATTAATGCAGTTGACCCGCCAAAGGCCCCGGTTCCTCCATCCTACAGATGAACTCTGGTAGTTCCTTTATTCTGTGGACTGAGTGGTGATTTAGTAGGTCACATGCAGCCTCAGATACGGGCTTCTTCTGCAGAATCATGACAGAGAACGACAGAGCGGTTAATAAAAGGTTGTATGAAAACAGTGGAGTCGAGAAAGAACAGTCACTGGAAGATCTTGGCTTTACTAAAGTAGACAGCAGTACCTCTTAATCATTGTCTATAACACAGAAAACTCATTTTATTTTTTGTTAAAACCAGCCCTTTTCTTCAGTCTTAATGTCTCTACTTTTAGAAAAACCTTTAAAAAAGCTTTAGAATGGATAAATGATTGAATGTACAAAATGTATCCTTTTTTCTAGCCTTTAAAACCTCATTTTACTGAATGTCACTGGAAATAGAGGATATCCTTTACCATTGTTATTCCCCATTAACTGCACGTCTCGCTCACTGGTTACTGTGTGACCTCACCAGGCATGTCGAGCTAGACGGCAGGTTTTCATATAAACACAAGACAGATCAGCGTTCTCATCTTTCGCTACCTGTTTCTTAGACTCAAGAACTCCTGATGAAAAAGGAAATCAAAAGAGTCAAATCTATTTCATCACAGGAAATGGCTACTGCAGGAGACGAGGACGACAAAACCGCACTGCATCAGTATCTGATGTTCGGTCCTGAATGTAACAACACTGTGGGCCATCAGAGGTGGTATAAACCTGATAAAGAAAAGATGGTCTCAGTTCCGGAGGAGGCACATCATATTTTATGTACGTCTCAGTCTGACGGTGTAGCAGTTTTACAGACTTAAACATCTACATGTCTCAATATTAATGATGCATAAATTTGCACATTTAATAAGATGTCTTCTGTGTTCATAAAAGAGAAAATAATCCTTTTCTTTATTCTGCATAAGTTTTTATTTTAAAATAATTTCATGAAACTGAGTGGCTACATGTAAAAGTCAGGACTCTTCAACCTTCTGCTGTGTCGGTTTTGTTAAACTGTTTATGGAAAAGCCTTCATTTCCTTTAAAACTCTCCTGTCCCAGTCGGAAGGTTTGACTAAAATAAACCAAATTTAAGCACAAGTGAAATAGCAGTGCAACATTAAAGGTATATAATGCACATATATTTGGTCCTTCCATGTATTTGAGCTTACTTTCTTTCCCCTTTTTTGGGAAATAAGTTTTGTGTTTGGTTGCTTGCATAAGAGGTGCTCTCGAGTTTATTCAGGAGTCTTTGAATTAAGAAAAGCTACTAATATCAGTGCATCTATAGAGGAAAACAACAAATCCAAGCAGCAGTCAAACTATCTTTTAGAATAATGTTTTTCTCACTCAACCTGATTGAATGTTTGATGGTGATCAATGTGATGTTGCTGCAGTCTGATAACATAGTTAGGTCCCTGCAAAGACAACATGTTTTTTTTTTCATGAGTCAATCCAATCTTGTGAAAGAAATCCTGTAATTTCTGGGTCCACAGCCCAAAAGGTTGTAATTTAAAAATAGAGCATCTAAAATGTTGCAATTATTATGATTTCTTCACTAATTTCCCAACAGAGATGCAGTTTTGGTCTTGATATGTTTTTGTGCCAGTGTTTAGAGTCTCCAAATACATTGCTACATAGTTTATTTTCATCATGTCCACTTCCCACATCTTGTTATTTATTTTGTAATGAGATGTGGAAGATCTAAAATGTACAAACACTTGGTGGTGGAAGGAAAGAATGAGGTGCTCATCTGCAGATGTCAAGACGACTTGTCTGCTGTCTGCTGTCCATCCAGCCCACTGACTAATGAATTGCTGAGCCTTTTGGACTCCTTTAGTCTGACACAGTTTATAAATGGTGCCACACACCAATATGGACACTCGCTGGATTTAATCATTTCTCATGGACTCCCTGTTTCCATTATAGAAATGCTGGGCACATGTATTTCTGACCATTTCCCCATTATATTTAACTTCAGCGCTCCTCTTCCTGTGGACAAGCCTGTGCTTCCTGCTCGTCACCGTCGCATCATCACCTCCTTCACCGCAGACCAGTTTGCTGCTGCCTTTACTTGCTCTGGACTCTTCTCCCAAGAAAATCTGGTCATTCCTTTGTGCCCTGAGGAATTTATCACTTTGTTTAACTCCATGTGTACTGAGATTTTGGACACCATTGCACCTTTAAAGTGCGTATCTACAAAAACTAGGCCAGACCCCTGGATTAATGACACCACT
>JBBBVU010000010.1:10478988-10498481 GCA_037177055.1 Atherinosoma microstoma
CGCAATTGTACTTAGTCGAAATTTCAGAAATATCGCTTTTATTTTGCGAAAAACTGTCATGGAAACGCACCTTATGACACCAAGAATTAAGGCAACTCTAAGGGAAAAGGGGTTCCAACCCAGTACTCCAGTACTAGCAGGGTTTGCCTAATAATGTGGCCAATGGGTGCAGTAATGAACCTATAAATGAGCATTATAGAGATGCACTCTTTAAAAGCTAAATTAATCAAGATTGTGTCCAATTTCAAGATGTTTTGTTGGCTAACTGCAACTAAATGTGACAGAATCATCATGTGAAGATGGTAAATAGTTTCATATTATTGCACTGAGTTCTATGTTATAAATCTTTTCCAAAGGGTGCAGTCGGTGACCAAGAACCAGGTGTGCTTGAGGCAGGACCATCTGTAAAGAGGCTTATGTGGCAGACACTCAGCCAGAGGTGGTGGATCTCTGCCAGCCTTCCTGATGCTTGATGTCATCCTCTTCATCAGTGTCAGCATTCACTGCTGCAACAGCTGAAAAAGTATGACGCCAAAAACTACTCAGACTGATACTCTGAAATGGTGGATGTGGGTTTTGTGTGTCAGTACGTGAAGCTGTGTTTTCATTTCATTCCTGCTTACAAAGAGGCCTCTGTAAATATGTCAATAACCTCAAGGGGGAAAAAGACTCTGGAGGGTGAGAATTTAGTGAGAATTTAATACAATATATAATTAAAAATAAAATAGATGTTTTTCATTTGGCTCACTGTTGGGAGCACAGAAGTTCCCAGAGATGCCGAAAACAACCTCACGCAGATCACAGAACCATGGCATAATTCAGTTATGTTTTATGAAGTTAAAGTCCATCTTCTTGAGTAAATGACTCATGTGTATAAAAAGACAGCCAAAGGGCTATGATATGTGCAGGTGGTACCAATTTTAAATGGAAATAGAACAAGGATGAATTTTAAGTTAATTTTGGTATCCTGGGCTAAAAAAAAACCCTCAAAAAACTGAAACGATGCCCTGCAGGACTGAGAACTTGTTGCGTGTGGGCTTGGGAGAAAGCCAGCCAGCAGCAACTTCCCTGAGGGTTTGTTTGTTGAAAGCACATGAGGAAATGACATGCTGGAGAACACATAGGGCATTGTGTATGATAGGACTTTTGAAACTTGCTTTATGAAAATCCTCAGATGTTTCAGCTGCAGATGTCTGTCAACAGCTCAGGATGGCCCGAAATCTCCCAGACTGGGTCCCACACATGCGCAGTCAGTCAGCGCCCACCGATGGTCAACCTTCAGCAGCAGGCAGCAAAAAATAGTCCATTGCTACAAAGAAATGATTGTACATTTAAAAAACAGAAAATAATTTCTATTGGAAAAAAAGACAGGAAAGCAATTTTTAGGATTTGTAGCATCAGGCCGGTAAGACTTCACGATGAAGAATAAAAAGTGTGAGAAAAGTTCCTTTAGGAGGCTCATAGTTGTTGTATTGTAACACTTTCTTATGGAAACATCTGTGTCTGCATTTAATCATGCAGAAGGGGTAATACACACACAGTCCTGCACAGGTCAGGACATAAGAAATAAAGAAAAAAGTTATCTCTTAACTTGGATTCTTTGATTGAGGTGCTGATTGGAGTACTTTTTGAGACCATGTGATCTTGTGGATTTCAACAGTATGTAAGGATTATCTAACACATTTTTATGAGAAAGGTCAGAGATTAATGACTTACCTTGTTGGAACAGATGAAAATTTAAAGTACAAATACTGTTGGGGTAGACAGCAGTGGGCTTTGAGGACTGGACTTCTGATGCTGAACTGCAGATGTAACCTGGACAACCCTAACTTTTGTTTATAATTACACAAAATGTTGAAATGTTAACATACCTGAAGGGATCTATAAAAATCACTGTATTTCCCTTTAAGATATAGGCCCTCCTTCCTGGGCTCTTCTTCTTGGGATCCCCCGATAAATCTCTTGCACTCCCAATCCCCTCCCCTTTTGTGCAATTCTCCTATAGGAGAGGTGGGTGCCATCATCATCTAATCATTTTGTCATCACAATCCATCCTATTGTTTATTAAGCTTTCAATGTGGAATTTTATTTCTATCATTAAAACAATATGGTTTCTAACTGGTGATGTGACGATCGTAGCATAATGATGGTGGTGGAGAGATATTTTGGGGGTTCACCGTTCCTAGCTTAAATTTTTCTTGTTCCATTTGTAAAGGAACTGGAGTGGGCAGAATCACATGGTGTTTTTTGTTTTATTTCCTCACTGTTCTCAGGTATGTATAGATGAATGTGTGAAATATGCATATTTATTGCTACATAGCAAACATCGCCCTTTTGTGCAATTCTCCTGTAGGAGAGGAACTGGAGTCGGCAGAATCACATGGTGGTTTTTGTTTTATTTCCTCACTGTTCTCAGAGAATAAACGGAGACTGTTTCTCCAAGAGACCATGCTGTGTCACGGCAATTTAATAACCAGCACAACGCAGGAACCCACCGGTTACACAGAAGAAGGAAAATGAAAGCAGAAGTGAGGTTTAAAATGGATGTGAAACAGAATGATTGAACACTTAAGAGTAGTTAAGAAAGGAACCAGAAAGACCACCAGACCAGAGCAGTGCCGACATAATTCACGTGGAAGGTTTGACAGCGTGGGAAAAGAAGAAGCTGCAGAGTAGCTGAGGAAAAACACAAGTAACAAGACAGAGTGAACCTGGTGGATCAGATCTCTCTCATTGAACTTCACAACCACAAAATGCAACAAAACTCCAAACTCTAACTTGTGAATTTCTTTTAAATCCTTTCCAGTTGTCATTTTCTGATTTTCTTCTTCATGATGCTCCACACATTTTATCTAGGAGAGAGATGTGGACAGTAGGCCGGCCAGTTAAGCACAAACACTGTATTTATGAAGCTGCCCAGCTGGAAGAAAAACAGAATGAGGTCTGATTCCTGCTGAAATAACCACAGACCTCCAGGGAAAAGATACAACCTTTATGCTAACATAAATGGAAATGGCTGTTTTCTTCATATGCAGGACATTTCATTACATGTAGACCCAATGTGTTGAACACAAAAGCAGATAGTAAAACAAGCAACATATAATAGAATCATGCACATGGACAAGCACAATTATATACATATGTACGCTCATCTGCCACATTATCAGGTCCACTTTTCAAGTACTGGGTTGGACCCCTTTCTACTTTCTGAAACAAGACAGGCTGGATCCATGCTTTCATGTGGTTTCCACCAAATTCTGACCCTACCATCTTAATGTGGAGCTGAAATAGAGACTCACCAGACCAGGCAACATTTTTCCATCTTCTCTTGTCCAGGTTTGGTGAGTCTGTGTGAATTGTAGCTTCAGTTTCCTGTTCTTACTGACAGGAGTGGCACTCATTGTGGTCTTCTGCTGCTATAGCCCATCTGATTCAAGGTTGGACATGTTGTGTGTTCAGAGATGATATTCTACATACCTTGGTCAGAACCAGTGGTTACTTGACTTCCTGTTGCCTTTCTATTATCTCTATCCTCTGAAACACTAAGACCAGCCTGTCTGGTACCAACAAGCATGCCAGTTTCAAAGTTACCTAAATCCTCTTTTTTCCTCAATCTGATGCTGACTTTGAACTTCAGCATTAGTCTTGACCATGACTACATGACTAAATGTATTGAGTTGCTGCTTTGTGATTGGCTGATTAGATATTTGTGTTACTAGAAATTGTTAGCAATTGAACAAAGTAGTGTATATTTTGGGGATCTGGCAAAATATTGACCTGATTTCATGAACCAAAAATTCATTAATTTTGTCAGACTGCTCATTGCTGCAGCACCGCCTGTCATCTTCTGTCTAAAACGGGGACATCCAGTGTTGGTCCTCAAGCACCTCCGTCCTGCAGGTTTTAGATGTGGCTCTGCTCCAACATACCTGATTCAAATTGAATGGATCTCATCAACAGTTTGTTATCAAGTTCAACCCAAGTCTGTTAATGACCCATTAATCTGAGTAAGATGTGTTGAAGCAGGAAACATCTTAAACCTGCAGGATCCAAATTTCATATCCCTGGTCCAGAATGTTCAGTTTTAGATCCTGTCCCCTTAAGATCAGTCTGCCCTGATTAGTCAGCTGATGAAAAGTGAAGGGATGAAAGACAGATGCTCATACTTGAAAGACATCTGTCAAACTAGATACTACATAGGTATTAAACAAATGGTTTAATGGGAATGTAGAATCAGTAACTAAGAGTACCCTTAGGAAAACCCTCATCTTCTTCTTTGGTTTTCCATGTTGTATTTTCTGGTCTGTTTAGGAATTATGTTTTTTTCTGTTACCTGTCTCTGTTGTCTTCAGTTGCCATTTCCTTCTCCAGATTACCACCTGTTCTCTATTCCTTGTTTACTCACCTGCAGTCACTCATCCTGTAACCCCTCCCAGTATACAGTATTTACTCCTTGACTTTATGGTTCTCTTCCAGATCCTCTGTTGATATCCTGTTAATGTGGCTTCTGGCTGTTATGTAATGTGTTTGCTTCTCTGTTATTGGATTTTTTTTATTTAGAATTACATTTGGTCTTGTAAACTTTCTGCCTTGCATCACCTTCTATTTGTTATTTTGTTTGTTAGTTATGCATCTTTCACCACCTACATCTTAGTCAGACTTGGATTCTCAACAGACCACAAACTGTGACATCCTCTGGTGTTATACAGTTTCTGTGTTGAGGACAAATTGGTTTCAAAGGAACTCCTGAGCCCATGCAGCTTTGATTATCATGATGATATGATATTTTCTCGTGCAATGATGCTTAAGGGTTCAAAGGTCAGTGTATCCCTTCATGACTTTGCTTTTTACCACTTAGACTCCTGAATCTATTTTCAGTATTATACATTTTAGATGTTGGAAAAACTGAAGCTTAAATTAACAGAGGATTTTTGGTTTATTGTAATTAGAAATATAATTAGTTCAACAAATATTATGTATTTTAGTTTAAGTTCTTCTTCTGCAGGGTAATGACTGTTGGTAGGAATACAAATTTGTGATATTTGTAAATAGTCAAATTTCACTGTTAGAAATGATCTAACATCTACCTTCATCTTCTGCTTGGAGGTTGAGTTGCATGTGAAACAGCTGAAAAATACATTAACCTGAATAAATGATAAATACAAGCCAAAAAACCCCAAAAAGACAGAAAAAAAATATTTTTACATCTGCCTCTTGATTGAATGACCTGCAGTATGGATGAGTAAAGCAAAAAGATTGGAAAGCTGAAATGTATCTTTTAAAAAAACTCAGAGCTGATTCTAGCCAGGTCTGGAAAGAGTTTTACCTAAACAAAGTCTACAGAGCTGAAGTGCAGTAAATGTAAAAGTAAACTCTTAAATATCGACTTCAGGGAAAGGAAATGTCTTCTTGATCTATTTTGACAGTGATAAATCACACAGGATCTCGGAGGATGTTTTCTGCTCAGAGAGGAAACAGCTGCTGATCCCACAGCCCTCCTTTCACAGGTGTTGAAAGCTGTAATATTTATGTCACCCGGCCTCAGCCTTTCCACTGACAAACACCTCTGACACTGACTTAGTCATTATGAGCTCAGGTGTGGAGATCAGACTGAACATAATGTCTACCTCATGTTTGATACATCTGTTATTGTGGCTGCCTCCTCCCTCTTTGACCACAGCTTGGTTATGCAGCTGGAAAACAAAACAAAATATTAGTTTTTGGTTTGATGTTATCTGAAATTAAACAGGCTTCCCCTACAGCCTATCTGTGAAAGTACATCAAAACCACATCTATGAAAAAAAAAATTATAGATATTACTAAAAGTATTTTGTAGCCTGAATGTGGGGATTTCTAACCAAAGAAATTGTAAGCAGACAATAATAGTCTATTGCTGTGGTAGAAGTCTGGTCTTCGGTTTGAGTGCACTACAGCAAACACCATGCAGCATTGGCAGTGACGACTGTGAGACAAGCCTTGTTCATTCACATTTGGTCCATCAGTCTTTATTTTTCACTGCATCTTTCATAGTCATTAGCAATATAGAGTATTTTGGTTACAAGTGAGGGTTATAAAAGAATAGATTGTGAGACTGATTTATGCCATTTCACATGACAAATACTAAAGAAAACATATGATTTTGATAAAAGCGTGACTATTTCCTCCATTCTTTCATCCCCGATCCATCCATCCATCCATCTTACCTCAGCCCACCCCAGTTAAACATGCATTTTTTTGGACTTTGGGAAGACCCTGGAGAAAACCCATGTTGGCATTTCCACAAAGAAAGGCCCAAGCTGAGAAGTTGTAGTGAGGTGACAGTGATGTCCACCACACCACTGTAGCACCTAGAGGCTTAACTTGAACAATCCCTAATTTCTTTATATACTTTTGTTTCCAATCAGCCAGGCTTCCTTTTCATCTTTTAAAGTGGTCTGCAATTAGTTCCCCAGACTTTCTGAATCTCTTTCAGTCTACAGTTCAGTTCTTTTACCCAATTTTTTCAAAAATGAGTTTTTGTTTGTCAAGCAACTTATTGATCATTCGAGTCTAAAAACAATACATGCACATATATACATGTACATACATTCATATACACACACATACAGATCAGTCAGAACCCACAAGAAGACAATTGTACCATATATAAAGAATTTACTTTTGCATAGTACTGTATAATTCTTAAACTATAACAAAATAATAAATCTCCTACTTTTGACCACATAATACAGTTGTACTTCTCAGTGTATGCCACTAGAGTGTGATCTTGTGTTGTAAAAGCAGAGGAAAGAAACTCAAAGAGAGACATGAGAAATAAGACAAAACTATGAAAATTAGCATCAAGTGAAACATATATTAGATTTTTATGAGGTAATCTTTCCCAGCATGCACTGGGTAGGATGTAGAGAAGCATAAAAGCAGTCTCCAACCTAAGACTCAGAAAACCAAATCCCAACCTCCAAGACACTATCATGTCATCATGTCAGAGGTAACAGAGCTATGTTTATGTTTTTTTCAGCTTCTGTCCTTCAGTCAGCTTCAAATCCTGGACTGCGAGCCATGGAAATGTTCCTTTTGGAGCAACAATGAGCAGTTTTCTGCCTGCCAGGAAATATGGTGACATCCTGGTCTCTGTCATGCCAGTGGCTACATTTCCTGTAATGATGTAACTATATTAACAAGATTACCCCCCAAAGTATTTCTGTTTGTACATTTTATCTATATTACTGAGAATGAAGCTCACCATTGTCTAATCCTTGTCTTATCCTTAGACTGAATTAATTATAGGCATTCTGACAGTGTTTCCAGAATAATCTGCTCAGCAATAAAATATTCTGATAACATGATAACAGCCCACTTCTATCCCATTTTGTGACCGTTGATAATCTGTACACACAAGTGACCTGGCTTTTGCCTGATATCAGCTGAAATAGGCACCAGTACCCTTGACCCCATCCCCCTCAAGACCCTAAATTGGATTTTATAAAGCTGCAGATAATACATAGATATATGTAATTGTTTTTTTTAAATTTTAAATTAGACAAAACTTTGTAAAAGTTAAGAAAAAAGTAATATTTGTGGTTAGCTGTTATGGTTTCAAGATGGCTTCTTACATTTAATTCCTTATTGTTGTTTATACAAATAACTACCAGATTTGTGATGTTTCTTTAGGAAAGCTATTACTTATGTGAAAAAAAAAGAAGCTAGGCCTCCTAAAGAAAGGACTCCTCAGTTTGGTGTAGAAGACACTGAATGACCTAAAAAACCAGCCCAGACTTTATGAAGTAGAACAGGAGCCAGTTTGGGACTTCATTAATACTGCTCTGGCTGAGTGAGATCCAATTAGTAGGATTGTATGCCCTCAAAGCAATGGATGAACTCAGTTTGGTCTCATATGGCTGTTTTCTGTCTACATGTAGCCATCAGGCTAGGCTAATACCTAAAATGAGTGATCCACAAACTGAAAAACAATCCTGGTGGATGCAATAAACAGTCCTGTATAGATTCTTGATATGTTACTGTTGAAATACAGGTTAACATCAGAATCAAGATTTGGCCTTGAGCTAAATAATCATGTTTCTGCTTTTGGTGTAAATCAACCCAAGTACAGTTAAATGCCTGCCACCCTCATGAGCATTGCTGAGCACTTTTCTTTGTTTCTTGAGTAACCATGAAAACCTTGTGCCAGGCTTGGAAAAATAAAAGCCTTTGTACTGTATGAGCAGGACTGCAGGGCTTAGTGAAACAGACTCAGATACAAATACTGCTGAGGGCTGGAGGCCGCCGTTGCTGGAAATCATTTTTCAGTTGCTTCAGCATCATACTTGTGTAATTTTTTCTCTTCTTTTTTTCCATAAAGCAGCTTCATCTGGCTGGTTGCTGCAGTGCACATGAATGAAATCAGTCACCACATGTATCTACTGTGAATCATTATACAATTAGATTTGCTATGACTCAATATCACAAGTAAAAGAACAGAAACTCCACTGTTAAGTTTCAGCATTCTCGGAGAGGCGCATGCTAGTGATCACTTTATTCATAGTGGCGGTTAAAGTGTAGAGTAAAAAAGAAATAAATGCACAATGGATTATATTAAATTTTAATGTGCACAGCGAGATATTTTACAGTAAAAGCAAGAAAGGAAAAAATATATAATTTCTTACAAAAAAATCACCTTCAGAGCTAAATCCTTATTTCAAGAAAAAAAAGGTGCTGCAATATCATCATTCCTGTGAGAAAACAGCAGGTAGACGGAAGGTGGCAGGACAGTCAAAGCGAGCTTCGTGTCTCAGTAAAAACATAACTCCATCCAGCCCTGGATTCACCCAAAATCTTGGGGGCGGGAGGTGTCGGTTTGATGCTTCCTCGCATCACATCCACAGTCAAGAAGCAGGGCAAAGCAAAACTTGAAAAAACAACAACACAGTAAGGGTGCAATATTATGTCCAGGCAACAAAGAAAAATGAATCCAAAAATAACATATTCCACCTCACATTGAATTAATTCCAATGCATTAACCTGTGTAAGTACCACAGTGCACAAAATCCCCACACAAGCTCATAACTGCACAAACAGTGCAGAGTTTGCAAAGTAACTGCTAGAACCCTGCTGCCTTTGCAAATATATATATATATAGAAGGAGATCTTAATTTTGTAATTCACTAACAATACTTCCTCATAGATTAGTGCACTGGAATGAGGCCATTGCTTTCTGCATAAACACCCACACAGTACATACAAGGTATCAAAAACAATGGTATTAAAATCAACTCCTCAAAGTTCTTCATATTCATAGAGTAGAAAAACAGCCAACGATGGAATTCTGATGTGAAGAATAAAAAGCTTGATGTTTGTCTGAAAAACTCAGGATGGAATTTTTGAAAAAAAGAAAATGAAGAGATTTTTGTTAAATTGAAATATTAACATTCCCTGTCACACAATCCTGTAGTTGATGAAGGTGAAGGTGACAAAAGCATAGGTGCAGTAAGAAAGGCTGCGCGGAGCGGGAGTGATCTGAGGAGATGTGTTTCTGCAGCGTGGCGGGTGTGGTGGACGGCGCAGGGGATGCAGGTGCATGCAGGTGAGAGGGCAGGTTCAGTGTGTCAGACTGCTGGAAAGCAGGGGGAGGGGGAGAGGCTGCATTTTGTACGGGTGGAAGGGGTCATGAAGGGGCAGAGAGAGAGGGACTGTCGCTTTTTTTTCTTTTTGCTGAGTCGGACAGAACAGGGCTTCATTCGCTTTTTGTCTCCGGTTTAACCGTCATGACCCTGACATCTGACCATCCCACCTAGCAATGCATGCTACAAATCCCCCCCCCAAAAAAAACCCCAGAAAAACAAACAAGCACAAGAGCTAAATGTAGTTGAGCCTGACATCCCCTCTTCACATGGATCAATCAACAGTTACGTTTCCACAGAAGCAGTACAAATGGAAGGAATCTACATGATGTGGTAAAATCAAGAAGATATGAAGACTGATTGCCTGCTTGGTAAAAGTTACAGTGAGAAATAAAAAATAAAAATAAAAAAAACTAATCAACTCTGACAGCAAAGAGTATGAAACAGCTGGTGAGAAGGGTGGGATCAGGCGCCATCCCCTCCAAACATCCCCAGCCCACTCTGGAAAAGTCTCCCCTTTTTTTTATTTCAAGAGATCTATATTTTTCGTTCTCCAACTTTTCCCTCCATTTACGTTGCTCCAACCCTCCCTTCCTCCTTCCCAATTTTCTTTTAATTCTCCTCCTGTCATCTGACGCTACACCTCCTTGGTCATGCGGACACGGACGTTGCTGAAGCATCTGCCCACGGCCTCGAAAAATGGGTCACAGAAGGTATGCACAAAGATGGAGTACACACGACTGATGCAGTGGATCACGATCAGGTAGCTTTTGATGCACGGCACCACGGTCCAGATGTGCAGGAAGGACAGGATGGCGAAGAAGATTCCCCACATCACTGCCAGAGGGATGCCGGCCAGCGCCGTCAGCAGCCGATAGACCCAGTACTTGGTAACGGTGAAGGTGGTGAAGCTGGTTTTCCACACACTGTCAAAGCTGTAGGTCCCTCCAGGCTCGGCAATGATATCCTCGAAGTCCACCTGAGGAAGATAAAAGGGTGAAAATGTTGGTGAACACTTTGTAGTTGGTTCAATAATAGAATTGACTCAGGAGAACTGAAAACCCGGGATGAGGTCCCTGAGCACTTCATTATTAGACAAAACAAGAAGAGTCACCAGATGTTAGAGTCAACAAAACCAAATAAATCCAGACATGTGCATTCATAGTAAAGTAGATCAAATGTTAAGAAATGTTATTTTTTGGTTTCTTTGCAACTACAAATGCTGAATTTATGACCTAAAGTGAATTAAAAGCACTCTTCCAATGGGACATCTGAGTAAATAAAGGACTAAATGAATTACTAATAAAATTCACAAGATTTTCAAATGATAAGACAGCTGCTAAAGACAACAGTGGCTGTTCAAATAAATCTCAAAAAGTAAACTTAGAGTGGTTGAATCAGTCTGTGTTTTATATACAAGCAGTACGTTGTCAGATTAAAAGGATAGTCCAACATGTTTTAAAGTCAGGGTTGTGTACATTACAGTACTTATAAATAATCAGTGTCTACCTGCAGTGGAAGGCTATCAGAGCATTCTCAGTTTGGAGATGGGAGAGCTTAAGTGAAATGCTACTCTGAAGGTTATCCACCATATAAATTAATCTAAAGGACCAGTTCACCTAAATACCAGAAATACATTTCTAAATATAATGGAAACAGGTGCTGTTTCATTTGTGATCATTTCTGGTAGTTCAGAGAAGTATTTGTAAAAGAAAATCCAAGCTTTAGCGTCTGATAGACGTTACTTTGGTCTTAACGGGATAATCTGGTTTGAGGGATTATGTGAGATATATATGAGTAATCAGTCAGTGCACTCTCCAGTCACTACATTACAACATGATGGGAAACAAAGGACGCATGTTATGTGCACCAAGCTAGTGTGAATGCACCCTAAATTCACAATAAAGAATTTGCTTGAGCTACAATGAAAATTTTAAGGTTATAGTTGTTTTAGATGGCAAGAAATGTGCTTTTCTGGTGGACTTGTTGTCAGCGGCTGTTAGTTTGACTCGCAGCTTATAAATCTTCCCCGATTCTACCAACTGAGTGTGCTTGGGTTTCTACCTAATGAAAGTCAGTGACCACTCATAAATACTTCACACAACTCCACAAACCCCTTTAAGACCAAAGTAACATCCAATAGGTAATCTGAAGCTCAGATTTGTTGTTTGTGTACTTCCATTATGAGATTTGAGAGATTTGACTGAACTGGTCCTTTAACTGCCAAGAGTAAAACAGCACATTCAGCTCCCTCTCATCATTATGACTAATCAGATGTCTTCTTCCACTGAGAATAGTGTTTCACAAGAGTCTAGATACGGCACAAATTAAACCAACACACAGGCCTGATAGTCTGAACTCATTATTTCCACATAAATCAGCCACTTCACTCCCTGTTAATGTGTCACATTGCTGAATATGAGGGTGGGATCCCTGACAAGATTTATCTCTGCTTGCTGCAGCTGGTACGCAGTCCAATATCTGCCCAGCCCAAACTGCTGATTTCTACACACACACATGCAAATCAGTGCCAGGATTTGTGTCTCCAGAGCCTCCTGAACAATAAATAACTGAACAAACACACAGAAAGAATAAATCCAGCTGTGTCTGACTGGCAGGTGATCCCTCCCCTCCACCTCCCATGTAGGACAACCAGTGAGGCATGCTTCTCCTCACTGTAAACACATCTCTCAGGCCTTTAATGGGAGGCCTTCTACAAGTATCCACGACCTAACCTGAGCCGTTTAAGGAATGAAAAGTGGCATCATGGCCCTCACTCTACCTCCCTCACTGTCTCTCATCCTCTTCACAGACTACTCAGTGTAAAGTCAATGTTTATTTTGCAGTTCCTTGGAGACTGGTTCTTGTCAAACAGAGCAGTGGGACTGCTGAGACCTAATGGCTGTAATATCAATAAGTCATGTAGATAATATCCAGTGTTACGTTGACAGGGAAATGGAAAAGTGAAGGGCTCCATTCCTGAGTGTTATGTCCATTTACCATGTCTGTCTGATGACATAAATGAAAATGGCCTCATGGGTCACTGACTATTTTTGGATCCCTGAAAAAGAACTTTATAATCTATTTTCCTTTGACATTCTCAGTATTTATACAGATTCACAGTATATATATGCCTATTCAGTGCTTAAAACTGTGTTATTTTATAAAAGAATGTGCAAAGTCTCTAAACCTGCTCTAAAAGTCAGACCACTTCAATTCAGTTCTCTTTATTTATTCTATTATTGTGTCAATTGAAAACGAAAGTCACCTCCGGGCACTTTACAGAGACAGTGAAAAGTTCAGTTCAAGTCAAATTATTATCCAGTATGTGTGAATTTAATTTAGTTTTTATCATCCAATTCAATCTAGTTCTTTTCAATTAAATGCAATACAGGCCAATTTAGAATAAACAGTATTTATAAAATGCCAATTCTTCCGAAGTGGTGTATTTAAGGAATCTGTTGCATCAAATCTTCAATTTGACTCAGTCTCCCATGCATAGCATGCGCAGGCTGGTGACCACACATACAGTAATATTGTTTAACAATATGACATTTTATTGCATACTGGTTGCGGCAGAAGCCTTATTTAATATATAAGAAACTGAAACGGAAGAGGCACAGATTTCTCATTTGAGTCCCACAGATATTTTTTATCTTATGTCTTTTTGCGCATTTGTCAGGCAGGAAGACGTTTCAATGAATTCTTTACCTCAACAAAAAACTAACAAAGTCTAGCAGGAGTTCCTGAAACTGTCATGGATCATAATCCACTGATTTGTGTCCTGGCTGACTAAGGTCTCTCTTTTGATACAAAAATAACAGCAAAGGAATAAAGCTGATAGACTCTCTGCTTTGACAGGTGAGGAAGTCCATGTCTGAAGGATTTATTGATGGAATTGCAGAAGAAAATAACAAACAATAAAATACCTACATTGAGTTTAAGACTTCATTTTCACTTTTAAGCTACAGTGTATCACATTCTGACATCTAGTGGTGAAGTTGGAGATAGCAACCATCTTAAATTCCACCCATCCATTATTTGGGAACATCAAATCCTTCTACAGGCTAAATTACTTGTTAAGGATCAAGCAAAGTGACTTTTTGCTTCACTTCATTGGAAGTGGAAAATCGATAAAATTGTTCATTCTTGTTATCTTTCTTCGCTTATCTCAAATTTGCTTCTACTTTTTTCATGTTTTTGCTTCTTTGCAGAGACCACAGAATTAAACTAAAGACACAGAATGAATGAGTTTCTTTGTAAGGAGTAAATGTACGATTTTTTCCAGTTCGTGACAACATGTTTGGACCAGTGAGCTTAACTTCTCCCCGCTGAGTCACTTCTCTTGTCTTGAAACGACAGCTTGTGAGACCTTCGCTTCCGAGCAGCAGCAGCATAGAGCCTCCCTCACAGTGCAGCCACAAAACCAGCTCGCCATCCATTTCATTTTTCCACAGCCACAAATTTTAAAGTGGACCAAGTCTGCGCCAGTTTCCAGCTCTCTGATTGAGACTAAATGAGAGGCCTTCTGCAGGAAGGCACAAACACAGCAACAGCAGAGGGGGTGGGGGGTGGAGCCTTTTTAACTTCGGTGATGCTCTTCATCTGTTGTTTATGCAGCATTATAAGAAAAATCCTCATCATTAAGCCAGAACTATCAGTGAGTAAATCATCTCTTAAAGTGGATTTTTCTTTTTCAGTCTTGTTAAATCTATTATGTGGAATTTTGGATAGAATACCAATTAAAATCCTGCCATGAATGACGACTTGTTAGAAAAACACTCCCTTAAATCCTACAATGTTCCCAGGCAGCCAGGTGCTTTGAAGTGATAGGGGATCAGCAAATACTGAATTAAGAGGTTCAAGTTAGATAATCATGACCATTGAGTTAAAAAAAAAGTAGATTTAAAACATTGTGTTTTTACTTGTGTGAGCAGCAGCTAATTCTCAGTCCAGGGGGAAGTTTGATATGAAACAATGCAGTCTTGGGGTCAGCATGTGACCAGTTGGCAAGGCAACTATATTATTGAGTAAATAAGGCCGTGTGCTATTTCCAGAGCTCTATCTTTGGGCAGTCATCTACGGTTGACTTGACAAAAGTGGGTCCCTGTAGATGTATTGACAGTCATTGTGTGGTGCTTCACCAGACTCTGGTTGGTTAAAGGGCTTTAACAGTCAGGGAGAAATAAACACTTGGTTTGTTTGAGGACACAGATTAGCATGATTGGCAGAGGAGTCAAACTGTGTGCAAAAGTTATGTATTTGTCTCCCAGCTTTCTTGGTAAGTTTCTGTGTATTCAAAAACTGTGTTTACGCAAAACAATTGGTTGCATCTATTCTTATGATCGATGGAGTGCTTTTTAAATTTGTTGAGCATTTGAAGGGAGACATTTCCAACTCCTCTGAGTCCAAAGGATGTCTCAGAGGAGTATGTAGTCCTTCAGTTAAGATAAAAGCAAATAAATCCTCAGAGCTGGAGATGAAGGCTTTTCACACATCAGTGTTAATTACACTTTTCATTCGTTTCAGTTTGGACTTCTGCTGCTGGAGCTCAAACTTCTCACAGATCCATCTCAAAAATCTTCTCCAGTGGGGGGACTCTCACTCCACTCACTGCTGGATTGAAGCTCCTCCTTTCTGCTATAAAAAGACCAACAACTTCTCCAGAGGGGAAAAAAAAGGGGGAAAAAAAGCTCTCTTTGCACAGTAATCTCCATGTGCACGGCAGTGATGGAAGCTGTTTGATGTGGCCAGGTGATTGAGGCCAGCTGCTGCAGAGAACAATGTGTATTCCTTAAGATTGTGAGAAATGCTGCATGTGTGTGTCTTTTGCATCTGTGCGCTATGAGTGTGTGCTGCACATATTTACATATCAGGTCTGCAAGTGTGGAAGTGTGTGCGTGCAGTCATGGTGGACTGAGGATTGGTGGAAGGGAATCCCTGCTTGTTCTTTTCGCAGCAGCGCACCAAACACACACTTCCACTTGGTAGAACTGTTCCATGACCTCAGAGTACCTCAGAGCTGCTGTAAAAACTAAAAGAGCTCATTCTGAAATGCAGGGGGAGGCAGTGAGCACATTTTGGATTTCTCACATGGCAATGTCATGATCTGTGATTGGAAACTGTGAGATGGCAATGCATCCCTATTCCCAATAACTATGAGGGATAAAATGTGTAACTTTGAACTGTATATTTTTCAGATATAACTCAAAACCATTTGTTTCTCAGAGAAGCAAAAAGGTGGCAAACTGAGAACAGGATGGGTCAATATGAGTCAATGGCCAAGTGACCCCCACTATCCACCCCACCTTCTTACTTATCAGCTCTTGTGGCCAAATCAACAATGTGAGAGATGAAAATCTTAATGCAGCCATACTTCAGATGCAGAAAATCCAAACAAACACAGTGAAACATAGCAAGATAGCTGTGTATTTAGAAAGAGAAATGAGTAATTAAAATCTAATCGTTGTACAGTTTCGTACCAGCTTAGCTATTATACCCCTTTTATAAGCAAATAAGACCACTCCATTACCAGTAAAAGTATTGTCTCAAAAATTTACTTGGTGTATGAAAAGCAAAAAGCAGCAAAACAAAGGAATATTTCAAAACTTGAATTTGCTTGTGTACTCAGTTAGTTTCCACTGAGTACACAAGCAATGAGTAGTTATGAGTAAAACATTTAAGCCTTCATTATACGGTTTCCTGTGTTTTGTTGTTTTTACAGTTGATGCACATGTGATGTAAGACAGTATCACCAGGGGTCCGCTGACTTGATCAGAGTGGGGTAGGACAATCATAAAGGTCTCTTTCAAGACTGGAGGGAGAGTCTGAGTCACAGTCACAATGGAGGAGAGTTGGGAGGGAGAGAAAGCGCAGAGGAAGGAGTGGAGACCAAACTTATCTGAACTCTCCTCTGTGAAACTTGAAGTATGGTGCATAGAATTACAGTTAGTCTTTCCTCTTTCCCCAAACACATAAATGTGAAGTATAATTCCTGAAAAATAGCAAGTCACAGATTTTTGTAACCTGTAGATATTTTCCATACTGTGGTAGTCTAAAGACAAGTGGGATAAGATTTCATACATTAAGTCACACAATGAGCTCTTCTGACCTTATGTGGAATTTGAATCATTTACTCATTCTGAGAGTTGCTCACATTTTTTTGGGTAAAAACTTACAGGGTGAAGAATCTCATGATATTAAATCACCTTACAGCAATTTGTAAAATATGATTTGACAGAAGCCAATGAAAAGATACTAATTTATTGCTTTCTGGCTCAGGTGCAGGCATGTAAAGAGGGAAGGGAGGAGGACAGAGGAGCAGAATGGGAGGAAAGTGGGATGGGGAGTGGTGAGGGTTCCCCCTCAGCCTAACGGCTACTTGGGTGTTTCCTTGTTTTTACAAGGCAGAGTTCAGGCATTTCAAAGACCCGACCCCTCCTGCCCCCTCCACACATGCAGAGAGCTGTTTGACCCCATTCAGATGTGAAAACCCGCTACACATGGAGAGGAAGGTGCCCAGGCGCAGACAGCTGCTGCTTCCCTGCAACACAGGCGCGTCAGGTGGCTTCCACCTCACTGCTCCTCTGCTGCTTCATCGCCCCCTTCCCTTTCCAACCGCTTTAAACACAATAAACTCCCAGTATTTACGCGGCTGGTTGTTCTCTTATGGAAAGAATTCTTTTTTCCGAACAGCGAGGCGTATGCAGCAACGACTGTGGGAAACGTGTTCCAACAACAGGAAATTTGTAATGTTTCCTCTGGAGCAGGGGTCAGGGGTGGTCAGGTTTCACGCACAGACGAGGACTGCGTGACATTGTATCACCTCAGTCAGGTTCACTCTATTTGCAAAGCTTCTTCCTAATAGGGGCAACATGGCTGGGATGGTTGCGCGCAGCAGCAAAGAACTGAGTGCGCCTCAGAGACGCTCAGTCGCGTAAAATGGTAGTTTGACAGCTCACAAACTTCGGCACACATTCTTTGAAATCAGTCGGGTTTACTGTGATTTAAGGTGCTCCAATTAGCAGTTGAAAAATCTCTGCAACAGGTATTCTGGGGAATTTGGATCTCCGACAATCGCAAAAATAGACAATATATCCCAATTTAACCCACACACCTTTTTTTTTAAAGCTTAGAAGCGAATAGCAGGTCTGACTCACCTTGACAACGTCGTCGTTTATGTGCTTGGGATCCCTGTTAACCAGGTCTATCTCTTTGGTGTGGATATCATCCATCGTTTTCTCGTTCAGACTCTCGTTGTCCATGTCTTTGTTGTTTGGCTTGTATATGTTCCCTTGTTTTCGGATGAAAGGCGAATGCAGAAACTCCTGTAAGGTTCCGGAAGAGACAGGGAAAATGAGGAGCGTGAAGAGGAGGAGGAATAGTGCGCAGCGCGCCAACGGGGAGCGAGACTGGAGCTGCGAGTTACCAGCCTGCCCCACGAACAGGGATGGGTTTAAATGAACATTAAGTGAAGCACCACACCCCTGCGTTCAGCCGCAAGGGGTCCTCACCACCCAGATAGAAATGCAACATGACCTGTCATACAGCTGCTGCAGTATTTACCTGTTAAAGCACGGTGACATTATACAGAAATGCGTAAAACAGTACATTCCAATTACATCCAACAACATGTAAATACTTTCCTTGAACGTATTTATGTAAATTTAAGCATACACAAGTTAACTATTTAAACATAAAGTATTTAAACGTTGGGTTTCCGTTTAAACTGCTTTGAAAACTGAATGCGTAAAGTCTCAGCTAGTCTATGCCACTTTGTCCGTGAATGCGTCAGATTCTCATTTATATAAAAGTTTTAAATTGTGTTGAAAGGTGTCGATGATATATTTTAAAAATCCACCTATAAAGACTCTGACCGACTTGTTTTCCGGCTTTTACGAACAGACGTATCAAGTTTTTAAAGTGATGCGTAAAACTAAAGTCGGTGCTCTCCTAATGAGGGTGTAAGCACGTAAAATCCCACACCACCACGCTGATTATGGACCTTCAAATCCACGCAGCGAATGTCCAAGGAGTATTTAGGACTGTGACCTAGAGGAGAACCATCATAACAATAGAATGTGGGGGAAAAAAACAAAACCATTTTAACTCTTGGATGCAAATAATGTTCGTAAATGTCACTTTATCAGTGAGGATGGATCTGTGTCAGCTCTAAACCTAAAATACACATTTGTGCCATCAGTAAACTGAGAGCCATACTGTACCTCGTCAGGCTCGCCGTCCCTCAGCTCTCCTGTCATTCTGTCCTCTAGTTTGTAGGTGTTCCTCGCGTTGAAACGGACAATGCGACAATATAGGAAGCGGAGTGGGAGGCGTGGGGGAGAACTGAGAAGACCGGGGCTCCACTCAGAGACCTTAGAGAACTAATCCCTGCCCTTAAGCGCTGAACTTGACTGACATGTAATCCCAGAGTATCCAAGGGGAAACCTCTGCCGTTTCTTCGGACCCAGAGACACCGGGAGGAAGTGTCATGTGGGCGCGCAGACAGGAGAGCCACCGAGCAACCTGCACGGCTGGAGGAGCGAGCCTGACGTGATCTGACACAGAAGGACTGTTGCAACTGCCGAGGAAGGACTTTATTTAAGGATCAAGGCAGAGTATAAGAACGTTTTTGTTCAGTGAAACGTGGGCGTTAATTGGGGATGGCAAGGTGTTGATGCTTGGCATGCCTCAGCCCTGAGCGGAGTTATAACGCATGGCAAGAAAATATATAGCCTGAAGATTATAGGTTAGTAAAAACAACAATAAATGAATGAGTTAATAGAAATTTAAAAAATGTCTACTAGGGGGGGGGGGGGGGGGGGGGGGGGGGGGGGGGGGGGGGGGGGGGGGGGGGGGGGGGGGGGGGGGGGGGGG
>JBBBVU010000010.1:10501964-10512867 GCA_037177055.1 Atherinosoma microstoma
CACACACACACACACACACACACACACACACACACACACACACACACACACACACACACACACACAGTTTTTTCTTTCTTTTTTTGCTGATAGTCATTTTGGGGACTGAGGCAAATGCAATCTTGGGGTCCAACGCTTCCCTAATTAGTTTATTCTTTTCAGAGGTCTTCACTCACACTCAGCCATATTCAAACAATCTGTTAGAGCTGCCATGAAATGTAAGATTAAAGTATTTCAGATGGTTTACAATTGCCATTAAGTTGCTAAAAACCTATTCCCAGCAGTTTTATCCAGAAAAAGATCTAGGTGCACATTGTCTGTAGCTGTGAATATCTGTAGCTTCAGTGACAGACTGTGCAACAATTATCAATGCAACTGATGTGTCAAGTGAAAAGATTTTCAATTTTTTGAACTCATCCTACTTAGCTGAGTAATCTTTTCTTGGTTTTCAGTAGGCAGTAACAATAACAGTCTTTTTTATCTATTTATTTATTTATTTATTCATTCATTTATTTATTTATTGTATATGAACCTGGATCAGTCAGTTTCTATCTGTGCCCTTCAAAAATCCCTTCAAATATAAAAAGTGCCTTTTTTTTTCTTTAATTGTCATTGACTTGAACAGATCCTGAAATACTCCATGATATATCATGGATTGTTAATAATGCAGCTTCATCTTTGGCGGATCATCTAAACATTTTCATTCCCTTTATGTTTGTACTCTTTTTAAAAAAAAGACTCAATCAAAGATTGCAATCCTTGCAGTAAACTGGACATTTTTCAGTGGCCCTTGGGACCCAAAGCAATTACTGACTTAAATAGTAAATAGTAATTATAAAGTGATGAGATACAGAGTTGAACAGCTTGTTGGAGGTAGGGTCATGAGAAGAGGTGCAGGAGTAATGTTTTTCCAGATTTCAAGAAAACAGAGAGCAGAATGTGCACGTTGAGCTTGTAGCAGTAAGTAGTATCAATTATATCAGAAATTCATTTTTCTGACATAATAAAACAAATTTATACTACTGGGTCATTGAGAGAAATTCTGTTGCCGTGGATCTCGAAAGATGTGTTACTTTTGTTTATAAAAATGAAAAAAACAAAAAAAAACCACAACTGAATTATACTCATTATAGTTAATCAGCTGGAAAATGTTTGTCATTGTTTTTCATATTTCAGTATTTTTCTTTTCCTGAACTCAAAATCTAGCAAATGATTTTTTCTCATTTTTCTTTCAGCTTTCTGGCAGACTGTTTTTAATGTCCTTACTTTTCCACTGCTTCTCCAGAAAGCTATGTGAACTTTTATTACCAGTTTTTCCAGAAGAAATATGATCAATAATGGATCAATGATAACAGAAGAAGGTCCTTTCTGACCAATTGACTGTGTAACTTTGAGTAGTTTGCACACAACAAATGGCATGTGATCAGTTGTCAGGTGAGCATTTGTACACACACAAGATTAGAGGTAATTATCACTGCTGCTATGTTTTTGTACAATGAGACTGAAAAGAATCCTTTACTATTGAACAGGGACTGATGGAAATGTAAGCAACACTTTAATAGAGGAGAATAGCCAACTGCAATGACATGCAGGAGGGGTAATAACAGATAGGGTTAGGATTTTCTAGTAGTGATTTGGAGCAACCACATGCAGCCACTGCATCAGTTGCAGCAGCAGAGGTACCTGCAGCAGTCAGAGGACAGTGACACGGGGGAAGCAAAAGCAATGTACAAATGAGCTGTAGATCATGCCAACATTAGATTAAAAGGCAGAAAATCAAATCTTGAGGCCTAAAATGGTCATTTCTTGAAAAGTTTAAGCCACTTATTTGCGACACCTCTTTTTTTCACACTTTTTTTTCAAGACTAATTACTGTAGTTTTTACATTTTTCTTTTAGATGCTCAGCAGTTTATATATTCTTAAGTTGCCCCTCTTCTTGTAAAGCCAAATCGACTTTATGTCAGCAGTGGAGAATGATCTTGATGCTGTGAGTTGTTTGTGTTTCTTTAAACCAATCACAACTGTCAACATTGCCCCTACAGAGTGTAGATAGTGTAAAAGGAAATCTTGTTAAAGTCTAACTGGGTTGAAATGCAAAAAAAAACCAAAATGCTCCTAGCACAGTACACGTTGTTGCATGGCTCAATTCTTCATCAAAACTTGACATTTTCAGCATTTATCTTGGAGCTTGTTGTAGGCCTATGGGGCTTTCTTAAATTAGCATTTTAGACAAATATACATTTTGTAAACTTGATGTCTGTATGGAAGTTGCAAAACACTTCATATAACTTGGATTTATATACAATTAAACAAGTATGTTGAGACAGAAATGAATGTTTATTTCTGGTTTCTCTCACTGTTTATTTGTTGGGCAGCCATCTTTACTGGGTGAAGTTGGGGTTGGTGTTTGCACCGACTTTCAGATTCGGATATCCGACTTTAAGCGGTGTTTGCATTGTATTTCCGTCTGGGAACTCGTAAAATCCAACCTCTGAGTCCAAATTGAATGCACCATATGTCACGGAAAACTGTTCATGGGAAATGTAGAAATAGCATAGCAGGACAAAAAACTGAAATGATTTCCTTCATTCATGACCTGATGACCTGGACACTAAGTTTTCATTGATTCCCATCAAAATTTACCTTAATCATCATTTAGTAGGCAGATGGGTGTTAATTTAGAACCCTGTCTGTAATATTAGTCACTGCTATTGTAAGAAAACCAGTGTACTACATTACTTTTATCATAATAAGTTCAAACTAAAAAAGCAAGTGATTGCTTATTTATTGTTAATCTATTTAGTTGCCATTGTAGATAATAGCAAGACGGAGTATGATTCGGGTGTAAACCACTGTACCACAGTTTGATTTGGACCTAATTTAAGATGTGCTGTTGCAACAGAGTCAGCTGCTGACAAATTTATGAACCATTGTTTCCAAATCCTTCAGTGTCAGAGAATTGAGTGGTAATGGTGAATAATTGTGTAATTTTATAATTGCAGCAACTTATTTGGGCTTTTTTTCCCCCCAATGTGCATACCAGACCACAGCGGAGTGCCAAAGGTCAGGGTGTTATCAAACTTTCATATTTTTTGTGAATGCAGCAACAGTGCATTCATACATCTGTTGAATTTACTTGAAAAGAACAAAATGCTTTGTTTCAAGCAGCTGTGTTTGGCACACTGACTATTTTCCAGGCAAAGGGAGCAATGCAAGATGGAGCACCTGAACTTCACAGGACATAAAAACTGCAGACAGTGACAATTAGATCATCCCTTTCAGGCAGTGCATCCTCCCAGCTTCTGTATTTAAAGTTGTTAGATTGATTGTGTTCATTTAGAAAACGCGTGAGAAGCTGATCGAGGCAAATAACAGTTGGAATTTCTGCACATGAAGTACAGAACATCACAAAATCCTGCTTCTGATGAAATGTTTTCAGCAGCAGCCTAGTGTAAGTGGAGTGCAAACACTGTGCAAGCCTGCAGGTCTAACAGCGGAGCCTCAGGTGATGTTCCATCGACCCACACCTCATCTATGTGAAGGGAAATGTCTTATGCAACCTCAGCAAAGTGATTTATGAGACCTTTCTGGCACTAAGCTGCATATCACAACCACACTAATCTCCTGTGACAGAAAGGAGAAACCACACACAGAAGAATTACCTTGAGGAGAAAATATCTTTATTTTGGTCATAAAAAACTGATTCGGGCTCCTGAAGTACTCCTAGTCAGAAACCTTTCAGAAAATGAAATCCAAGTTGGTTAAAATACTTTTAACTTATAAATGGATGTCACATCTTTCTCTCTAAAATCTAAATGCATGATATTTGAGGAATGAGTATTTGGGCTGATCTGACGTTGATAAGTACTACATAAAAAAAATCTCTTCACACATTTGTCTTTCTGTTTTGCATAACCCTGTCTTAAATTTGTCCAAACAGTTAAAAACTGAACACAAAGCAAAGCATCATTTCAGTTTTATTTAGAGCAGTGGTTTCCAACCTGTTTTCCTTAAGGGCCTCCTTCATACAAATACTAAAAACCCGTGGACCCCAGCCCCACAAAAGCAAGATTTTCACAATATCTGGCAGAGTCCTGTTCTTCCATGAAGGCAAAGTTAAATTAACAACATATAGCCTTACGTTTCTTTCTTAAAATAGGGACAATGTGTGGACATTAATCACAATGGCTCTGAATGTACAAAGCCTCAGGGACCCCAGGCTGCAGGTTGGGAACCACTGGTCTAGAGGTTCGGTTGCTTACAGTAGCTCACAGTGTAACTTTAAGTAACAATGAATACAAAGACAACATAGCTGGATGTGCCTCCTCTTTCTGCCATGGCCATCTGCTACAGAATGTTAACTGTATCTAGGAGACATACTGGTTAATAAACTGGCTGAAATCAGAGATCTGAGCCTTTGTACAACCTGTCTGCCCAGCACAAATTCACAAACAGACCAAACTAGAAACATCTGGTAATCAAAAAGCTTTACACTCTTTTTAGAGTAGAGTCTTTTTACAGGAGCAAAGAGGAAACAGAATCCACTAATGTTGCTCAGTCTACTGGATGTGGCTATTGTTTGCTATTCCGAGGTCTTCTGGCGTTTTAGCTTGTTGTTGACCAGCATCAGACACAGAAAATCCTATGTCAACATGATTGTCTAATTTTAGATGGAGTCTAAGGTGGGTTTTATTCTTGTGATGACAGAAGAACAAAGTAGAAGCTGTATACCATCACTGTGCAGGCTTATACGCAAAACCAAACTATCAAAACCCACTGCAAAATGGAAAAAAATCACATCAGTTTCCTGATTTCATTCTGATTGGAGAGGTGTAAGAGCACTTGAGCAAACAACAAAGCACCCCTAAATTGCATAATTAATGTACCAGAATCTGTTCAACTGGTACACCACACAAACACACAAAAATCCATTTGTCAGAGTTTGTATGTCAGGATTATACAGCCCCCCTCCCAAATCAGCTGTTCTGCCATTTCTTCTCACATACTTAAATAATGAATCCATATAAAAACAAAGGCTCAATCTTAAGATCAACACAGCAGCTACAGTGACACAAGCCTGCAAATGCGTAACAAGCTGCAACTCAGCATTTAAATTCAAATAAACTTCTCTCAAACCGCCCAGTACAACTCAGCTCATTACATTTAACTTCTAGCTGAATGTTTTGCAATATATACAACATATATTCATGAAGCAGAAATATTACATCGGGCAGCATATCAGCAGTACGATTGCCTCAACAATAACTGATTCAGTAACTCAGCCACACAGTAATGGAATGACAGAATTATTTTTGCTCATAAAAAGCAAACAATTACATTCTGGTTGATGCACATAAGCTCTTTGTAAACCTTTAAACAGAAACTAAAAGCCTCTATTTGTAGATTTACTTTCATTTCTAATGTATACATGGTTCCCCGTTAATACACACTAAAATAAATCAAAGGAAATGCAAAATCATTCATTCTTTCACCTCATTTGGACCAGATGGAACCACAACATGCTGTAGCAACATGTCATTTTGAAGCCATTTGACCAAATTTCATATTTAACTTTAATAAGACCTTGTGTGTTGCACTGGAATCATTCTAAGTTTTCTTTCCCCCATTGACTCTACTCTCCTGCAGCTTCTCCACCTCCTCCTCTGGGATAGACAGGTTTCCATGTCAGTTTTCTGTTGTTTGCACTTGAATGGAGGAGAGGCACTTCCCCACGCTGTGGAAGAGTGGTGTTACAAACATGTCTGTCAGACTCCTCCATATTGTCTGCACCGACGGTAAGAACATCATCACACTCTGGATGACGGGCATCACCACCCTGCAAAGACAAGGCCAACACATGCAGGATATTAAGTTTTTATGTAGTAAGATGACTTCTTTGTTGATTTTACAAATAGCTTTCCCACTTCCAGTAAGATCATTTAGAGAAGGATCAAAACTTAAATTGAAATGCTTCCATTCAGTCACAACAATGTCCTGATGGCTTTTTTTTACATGGCCATAATAGCTGTATGGAGTGGAATAATCCATTCTAAACAGGTGAGTCTGGACCTGTTGACAACCTAATTAGTTGGAAAAGACAAAGGGAGTTGATGTTTCTGATGTCCAGTGGTTGAGAGTTCCAGA
This sequence comes from Atherinosoma microstoma, assembly GCA_037177055.1. Lineage (NCBI taxonomy): Eukaryota > Metazoa > Chordata > Actinopteri > Atheriniformes > Atherinidae > Atherinosoma > Atherinosoma microstoma. The sequence continues at coordinate 10,508,110 of JBBBVU010000010.1, forward strand.
GCCCGGGAGCAGAGCAGCTGAATGCCCTGCTACCCGTGGTGGCAAAACAGGGTAAATGGACAGTAAGGTGAATAAACGAAGAGGGCGATCTGAGGGAGCAATATGGACTATGTCAGATGGATATGGACGGGAGAGGGGATGGATGGCCTAAATGTGTACAGAAGGATTTTGAAACTGATGTGAAATTTTACTGGAAGCCAGTAAAGCTGTAGCAAAACAGGTGAAAGGAGGGGGGGAGACCAGTAATCAATAATGACTAGGCTGTGAACAAGAATCAGTGTTTCCCCTACCATTACATTACGGGGGACGGCAACCCCTGCCCTCCCAAGAAGGCACTTACAGATTCATATGGTGTCCTCTTTTATGTTTTCTTCTATACCTTGGCATAAAATATTGCCAATATGAAGGTAAATACTGAAAAGAAGGAGCTGCGGGACAGATCCCAGGGGCACGCCACTGGGAGCAATGAGAAGTAAAGGATTTGAGTTGGATGAACTGCTTTTTATCCCTTAACACTCAGTGTGTTCCTTGAAAGGGAACATTTAATGCTTCATTTAACTCTTCATTTGTGAAAAATACACCAATCAACTGTCTTCTTCAGTTAAATTAAACAGATTATAACAGGGAGACCTTTTGAAGTAATTAAATGCATTTGGCATTATGTTACTCAGTCACACAGTATCGACTGCATGACTCATTCTTTTTTAAAGCTTCAGAAATGTTTTATGTTTAAAGTTTTCTTTGCAGATTGCAAAATTGTCCAAAAAGTGATGTTGCACCATTAATCCATATTCAAAAGCGCTCATGTGGGGAGGTAGGGAGTGAAAGAGAACTTGCATCCAATTCTATATCTTCAGAACAATTTGGGCTCTTCAGCTTCGCTTTAAGATGTGGTTGTTTATAGTTTAGCAAAAAATGATGAACTAAGGTTTAGATATTAATACATCCATTGTTAGAGTTACAAATCACATCACATGAATGCTGTCCTTTACAAAACAGCTATAACAATGTACAATTTTTGCACTTCCTCTCTGCCTTACACTCGCTGCTGCTGATGTTACTTTGCTACACAATATGCTGCTTGCTTTTCTGCCCTTCCACCACCCCAACATCCTCCTTTACGTTCCAAAGGGGGTCTTATCATCATTCTAATATCAAGCTGATAAAATTGTAATATATTACACATTTTTTTGTGAGCTGAGTTTAGAGCTTAAATATGAACTTATATAAAGCTGATTTACTCATTTTACCTAAATGTTTATGTTTATTTCTCATGTGACAGCCAGACATTTAATATCTGCAAAAGATACTAAATACATCAAGTTCTGATACTGCTGAATAAAAAAGTGTGTATGTCAATTATTTTTGTCTGTGATGTTAAGCGGATTGCTCATATACATACATTTCATTCCACTGTAACTACACGGCTTCATTTGGTGGAGTGACCATTGTACAACTCAACAGGCCAGCACACACATTCTCATCTGAACTTGATATCACTCACAGAGAATATTATCAGGGAAAGGGAATCCAAAACCCTTAATATGCAGTAACATCCACATCAGCTTGTGTTCAGTATTAGTTACCATGGTAACCAAGTTAACAGAGATTTGAACATAGCCCATTCATTTTGTGAAGAGCAACATTTAGGTGAGTTAAAGCCAAAGAAAATGTTTTCTATGACATTTTTGTTCTGGCCATTCAAATAAATCACATTTCCGGTTGCATCACAATGGAAGCCAAATTTTCATTGCTTTTTATTTCTTGATAAAACTGTTTTTTTTTTAAAATTATGTTTAAACACTGATTTTTTGTACTTAGCCCCTGTTATTGTTTCTTGTGTGAGGCAGCCCAACTACAAAGACTTTCATTGTACAGTACAGACTCCTGCAGCGTGTTCAAGTGTATTTTAGGACTCTGAAAGCTCCTTTGAAGCAGCACCTCCCTGTGTGATCCTCCACCCTGACATTCCAGATGAACTGACCAGCTCTGAGTCCCTCTTCAGCTCTCCATTATAAATACCTGCAACTTGGCTTAAATTTCAATCTAGTGACCCCAGCAAGGTGAAAGGTCACACGAAAAGTTTCTCTGCATACTCCATGTTCATCTAAAAAATGTCCCACTCTGGTCTGAAAATAGGCTTTAAATTGCCTTCTGTCTGGCAAAAGAAGAGAGCTGTTTTCCCTTACACTACCAGTGGAACTCAACATTCCTCTCAACTTTCCATACAGCGCTTACATGCAGCCTTTAAAAAAGTTCTTTCATTAAGTAAATGGGCTCTTTGGGTTGTGGTCAGGAACGTATGCACACGATTTGCTCAAAAACCTGGAAGCACCTGGTTGAGACATAAGTTGACATAAGCGTGACATAATTATCCAAATATAAAGTATAAAAACAAAATGTAGAGGGATGTTTCGGTGCTGTGCTGCATGTGATGTAAACTGCAAAAATAACTTCAATGTTTGCTTTAAGAACCAGAGAAAGTGTATTAGTCCCTGATAGCAGGGATCCCTGATAGAAATGAATTTGAGTTTAGCTTTTACTTATAAGGTCATATAATCAATAAAAGTATATTATTAATTCATTTGGGATTTTTTTCTCTGGTTTTTAAAGGTGTTTTATGACATCACTCATGATGCTTTGAGATGACACCCAGCCAGATAATCCTGTCTCCCAACGGCACCAAACAGGAGCTGGCAGGCTGAGCAGATTTTCTCCTTACCAAATATGAACGCAGCTGAGAAGTCCAAAGACCAGTCCGAGGATGAAGGCCATGGGAACAGCCAGCAAAGTGGTCAGTAGGCGGTAAGAGATGAATTTGACCAGTTCAAAGGCGGCGTGGCTTCCTATCCACACTCTGTCAAAGCTTTGTGTGGAAACAGGCTCTCCGATGACATCTTCAAATCCCACCTGTCGAATCACAAAAGTCAGGGGCCAAACAATTAACCTCAGAAACGACCGGGGCAGCAACACAGCCAGGAAATGGTTTTAGAGTTGATGGATTTAACGCGCACTCTGAGACTTCCAGGTATTATATGCCACCGATTACTAGTTTGTTACACGATAACAAAAATGTTACAAGAGGTTTCTAAAGCAAATGATTATTCATCCCCACCCCATACACACACACAACGACACACGAACACACACACCACATACTCTTTACCTTTACATGCACGTTGATATCGTTTGGATCACGATCCGGATCGGTTGCGTACACCTTCCCCTTTTTCAATAGAATAGGTTCTATGGATCTGTTGAACTCTTCTTCGTCCATAATTATACTCGTGTCTAATTTTTCCTTCTCCAGCCCCATGTTGTGTTGTAGCAGACGGGCAGAGAGCGGTGAGAGAAGCTGTGCGCCGGTGCGCAGTGCGCCGGACTGAGCGGCACCCCGCCCCGTGGAAAGCTGCGCAGCGTGGAGCCGAGGAGACACAATAAAGTTCACAGTCACTTCTCACGACTACTTTAGCAGCCTGGTGATGAGAGACACTACTGTACTTGGCGTCGGCCTGCAGTCATGTAGCCATCGCAGCTCACCAGCCCTCAGGGGTTAATTGCTGACTATTCACAGCCATGTGATTAGTGATCATCCTGCAAGATTGTATTCATTTAAAAGCATTTAGCTACCTTTTTCTGTTCATGTTTGCTTTAGAAATAAATGTAGCTGCTTTTCTGTAGCAGGAAATGTTACTTAACAAATTCCATAATAGCCCTTTTAGTTGGGGTGAGGAAAACGTTCATGTTTATATTCATGAAACTACAAAAGCCTGGTTTATTACTGTCACTGGAGGAAAACACTGCCACACCTGTTGACTTGATTTATGACACATTCTCTTTCGGGTTTTGGTCTACGTGGATTTATTGCTCGTTCACTGCTTCATGCTTTGATCTCAGCAATCAGCCAAGATTGTTAGAATAACTACAGGTCCTCAGATACCGAAACAGGAACCACAACAGGAAGACGTTTTTCTCCTACAGCTGATGTTTCACATGAGACGGATACGTTTCTAAGACATGGGACTCTGACACTGTGACCCTCTCTCTGCAACACGTGTTCATGACGCATGTAAAGATAATAAATTATCATATGCGTTGAAAATTGTATAGTACAGTCACCAAGTCACCATAAAGTAGCCTACATTTTTAGAGGTTTGGGATAGTATGCTTAAAGTTGTCATTTGAGTTTAGATTTGATTAGACATCTCTAAGGAAAGTTTGTTAGTATCCATTACAGTGATATAAATAATGTCTGATTACGAAAGTTAATTTATTTCATTGAAGTAGTGTGAAGATGTCCCTAGCCTTTCATTCAGGAATCATTGGTATGAGTTTGAAGAAGCTGGCTTTTAAAAAACATGTATTTAGTTCTTCATTTTACTCTACACGTTGTATCTTTTCATGCTCTTTGGTTAGGTTTAGGTACCAAAAATATTGCCAACTGTAGAGAAACTGACCATCGGTCCTTACTTCAAATAAATAACCTGTTTTAACACCAAAAAATGCTTAGAATAATATTGCTTTTTCTCTGGTGATGGACAGAAATGCTGAATGATTTTCATATGTGAAAGACAACAATCACACTGTGTCATGTACTGGACCATCAAGTCTTTTATATGTTTTGGCGGGAACTGCAGATGTAGTGTAATAATATATTAAAACTAAAAGCTTTAACCATTTGATTTTTCCTTTTAAACAAAAGCGATGGAAAAAAGATTAAATGTTTTATTATTGATGTTGTTGTTGTTATTATTAATA
>JBBBVU010000010.1:10576398-10587432 GCA_037177055.1 Atherinosoma microstoma
ATTTGCTCTTGTGCACTTTATTCTTGTTTGCACTATTTTCCTGGCTGCTGTAACACCAAAATTTCCCCGTCGTGGGATGAATAAAGGTTTATCTTATCTTATCTTATCTTATCTTATCTTATCATAGTGTTTATTTGACAGTAATAGTGACCTTGGTATTTGCACACTTCTCCTTAATTAATTTCACACCAGCATTTTACTAACCAAAAGTACAATAATCTAGTTTGAAAATGGTGGTGGGGGGAATTATCTTTGTTTTAATCAGGCAATTTGGAGATCAGTTCATCTACTCACTTAACCTTTTCTAGAGTTAGAATACTGTAAAACACTAGACCCAATGTGCAGTTAAGATAATTATAGAACATTAACATTTACAGATTAATCTGTGCTTGCTGCCTGTTTGCAAAAAGATTCAGGTCTCATTGGTGTTAGCTGACTGCCATAGTCTTGCCACACATAGTGGATTGATTTTGGAAAAAATAACTTTTGCATATTGTTCAATGCCCACAGAAACTTTTACCCATGCACAAGTACAGTTGGCGAGCCAAAACTGTTACAATACAAAAATCTGTTTGTCAATTGTTTTTTTAATACCTGCTTTATCCTTTTTAGGGTTGGGGTGGAGCTTATTTTAGCTACCATCAACCAGGAGGTGGGGAACATCCTGGGCAGGTCGCCAGTATGTCACATAGGGCCAACATAGAGACAACCGTCACACTCACTTCTAAGATCGATTTAGAATCACAGATTAACCCAACATACATATTTTAGGTGGTGGGAAGAAGTTGGAGTTCCCAGAGAGAACATGCACTGACATAAAGACAACATGCAAACTTCACGTTGAAAGGCTCCAGTTTAAATTAAACCAGGAACACCACATGACTTTTCAGCACAAACAGAAATCAGTAGTAAAAATGTGTCTTTTAGTAAACTGTATATACTTGTTGTCCCATTATCAAGAGGGTTACTGTTACACCTCATTTTACTATTTGATCATTTTTAAACTTACTGTGTAAAGTGCGGAACAAAATGTCTAGGAAGTTAAAATCCAACCTTTTCTACATTTTCTTACTTCAATTCAGAGTCACAGGGGAGCTTGAGTCTATCCCAGCTGCAATCAGGTGAGAAATAGGGTATTCTCTGGACAGCTCACTAGTCCATCACAGGGTCAACACCAGGAGGTAAACGTCAAACTCAGAGTTTTAGATATAATGACATAAGATATTGTTACCAACTATTGACTGTCAGACCTGTTTGACTAGTAAGGAAAGAGTTAGCTCCCTAGATACAGAGATTAACCAATATTTAATCTTGGCTGAGTTCAGCTTTAAAACATTTCTCAATCAGTCTCAAATAAACTTTGTACAGGCCAAGGGGACTCTTCATTTGACACAATGGTTTCCCAACCCTAACTCTGACCTTCATCCTCACAAATTAATGGCTAGCCCTAACCTTAAACCTATATCTTAAAGTATAAGAAATCATTTTGTATCTTAGACAAACATGGTGTCTCTGCAATTCCCCATAAGTTAGTAATAAATAATAATAAAACCTTATTCACATAGCACTTTCTGAAACAAACTAATGAAGTGCTTGATGAAACAGCATGTGGAATAGATATCAAGAGATTTGATGTGCCTGAACGCAATGGGCAAATAATGATAATGATTTAGATTTATATAGTGCCCTGCGATGGACTGGCAACCTGTCATTGGTATCCTGCCTTTCACCTTGTAGCTGCTGGGATAGGCTCCAGCCCCCTGCAATTCCTGCTCTGGAATAAGCAGGCTAAGAAAATGGATGGATTTATAAAGTCTTTTGGCACTGTGTTTTATATTGAATCCATCATTCATTCACTCCACATCAGAAATTTAGGGATGCTGTTGGTATGTAACTGTTAACTCCCAAACACACATGCACCTCTTCAGTGTTACCTGATGGGGGCAGTGGTGACAGATCCTTTACCGCCATTAGTAGTGTAGTACCCAAGGATACTTCCATATGTGGAGGTTTTATTACTTCCAAACAGTGGACAACCACCATGGTCCCTAAGTTTCCAGTCCCACTTATTACCTGTTCATGAATGTCATGTGTTTGCCACTAAAAAACATCTGGATTTTCACAAATCAACACAAATGTGCTGTTTTATACAGGTTGAAGGTTTATTGCTATACTGTTTAGATATATGGCAAATCAGGCCATCTTCACAGGTGGTTTGAAGCCTTACAAATTATTTGTCACATGTGATGAATCACAGCTGATGGGATGCCTAAATAATACTCTATTGACTGTTATTAAATAGACATGAGTAAATATATCTATGTTTTAAACATTTCGTATGCCAAATGTTATGATCAGAAAGATTGCTGTAAATGTTATCTTTTTAGAATAACAAAAAAGGCTAGACTTTTCTCACTTAATTATTAAGTTAGTCTGAACTCAAGCATTCTTTCTCATTTTTCTTGTGTTCTTTGTTTTGCTGATATTTTCAATGACAGGAAAGACTAAGGTGCAGATTTCCATGACAACATTCTTCCAACAAGCATAGACTGGTACACAAGAAAGCTTACAGAACAAGCCTGATCCAGACACTGGTGTTTAGAGGAAGTGATACAAGCTGTGTTGAAACAAGTCGATCATTTTGATGGGATAATGTGAGAATTACATCTGCAAGATGTTCAGTGAGGAGTCATGTAATTATGAAAAATGAATCTCTAACATTAATATAAACCCCCGCTCGTGCCAGGAAAACAAGATGGCCTACGGAGACCTCTGAAGTGATTACATATCTCAGAGTTTCCTTTAAGGCTGGAGAAAGACAGAGTTTAATCACTTCTCTCTTTATCTGCCAACAAACAATCGGTGAAGGAATAAAGTACAGCAAATTTGTTTTCTTTAACTTAGAGTGTATGTATGTGGGTTTCCTGCAGCCATCTATCAAAGGCAGCAGCACGGAGCTGCCCATGGAAACGTTCCCTCCCTCAAATGGGAGATGTGTGGATTTTGGCATCGGCCAGTAGCTGGGTGTGTGAGTGTAGTCAAAGGTCAAGAGTCAGAAGGAGAAAACTGGTTCAGCATTGACATCATACCTTAACTTGACTTATGAAGTTTGACTTGAAGGATCAAAGAAGGTTTGTCTTCCATTGTGGTCCATTTCTCCTGACAGGATCTCAAAACAAATCTCATTAAATGGAGAGCATATCTGTCAGGAATGAATGTAAGGATGTTTTTACACACCTGCTCACCTCAGAATAGTTTATTTGAGTTAAGGCCTGTTCATAAGAACAGAGAAATTTGTTTTTTTCTCCCAGGTCTGCGAGAAAAGGTCGTCATTTTGTTCTCACCACCATGGTTTGGATGTTCTTGCAGCTTGTCTACAACACATCACCTGGACAGAACTTTTTTCTCAGGTGGTATCTGAATACTCTTGAGTGATTGGTAAGCAAATTTGTGTGTGTGGTTAATATAGAAAAGTGGGAACTGAAATTTGTCATTTTAACTTTTCGGCAGATGCAAAAGGTTCAACAAGGTTAGATGGATAGATTTGAGGAACAGCAGGTCGAGGCAGTGAGAAAGCATGAAAATCTATACAACACATCATGTAAGGCAGGCATGAACACCACCCCGCACAAACCCCTATCTGGTGATATGTTTTTGTTCTTGCCATCTTGAGAAAACAAACAAATTTATCTCTTCTTGCAGAGTTTGTACAGACCTTTCAACTCGTATAGATTACTTTTAGAGTTCCTATCTCAAGCATACTGGTACACTGAAAACCTCACAGTTAAGAAATCCAAAAAAATTATTGTTTAACACAGTTGAAATTCATCCATCCATATACCACTAATTCCAATTCAGGGGAAATTGAAGCCTATCCCAGTAATTAGCAGGCGAGAGGCAGGGTACAGGTCACCAGTCCATCTCAGGGTCAACACAGAGGAACAAATAAGCACTCACATTCACTCCTGAAGACAATTTAGAGAAGGGCTACTCAGTTCAATCATATGAGGGCTACAGTCCTGTAGGTGTTTGCCTGCTCCAACACACCTGACTCAAAATAATGAGTCATTGTGCAGAATGTGATATAGGCTGTTGGATCCATTTAATTTGAGTCAGATCTGTTGAAGCAGGAATACATTGAAAACCAGCAGGACTGTGGCCCATGTATACCAAATTAAGTAGCACTGATATAGTGTGACCAATTAACCTAACATACATGTCTTTGGATGGTGAGAAGAAAACCAGAAAACCCAGAGAGAACCCGGGGAGAACATCGTTACTCCACACAGGACAGCTCCTGTTCAACCCCCCAGTCAAGGCTCAAACCCTTGACTTCCTTGCTGTGAGAAAGCAGTGCTAACCACCTCACCACTGTGCAGCCCCACAGTTGAGTGGGTTCATGTAATACTGTAATACTGTTCATGACAGGACTGCTCTTTTAACAGTTTCCTGTCCTTTTATGTACAGATGAAGCAACTCAATCAAATACAACAGTGACGTCTGAGACATAAATAAATTATTTTACCATTCTTCAGCAAGAACCACCTCATTTCCCAAAGCTGTTTTAATAACTCAAAGTCTGACCAAGTCCAGTCCAAAACTGGATCTGTTGCTTTTATGAATTCTTTTATCATGAATTTGACTAATGTGGACTATATATTCAATTTGATTGGATCAAAATGAAATTATAGTGAATTGGATCTATTGGTAAAAAATTGGATTTCACCATATCTTTAAAAGTGCCTTGAGATCACTTTGTTGTAAATACGCTATACAAATACAAATTAAACTGAACTTAACTGAAATTAATTAAATTAATTGCTTTACACAGCAGTGAACCCATAAAAGGTTCTTGTGAGTGAGCAGGTGAGTGATTAAACAATGATCATTCTGTCTAATGCTGCAGTGGGTTTCAGTCCTGTGTCAGGTTTTTTTCTAACATTAATAAGATGTTTTTCTAATGTCATGACTGAAAGCACAGCTTCAGCAACAAACATGCCTGCAACCAGAACAATGACCACATCGCCAGCCAGAGATCTAATTTGCATTTTGGTATATTAAAACATTGGAAAATGTAGATATGGTGTGCACATGGGTGTCACATCATTATGCTATGAGCAGAAATTTGAACATTAAAAAAAAAAAGTAGCATTCATTATTTGGTCTTCTTAATCTTGTTCTTAATCCCTTTCCTTTGTATAATTTTTCTGTCATCACCATCGCTGCCACATCATTTGGCTGGAGCTGGCATAGTAAGTGTGATCTTTCACCAGCATAAATAAAGAAGCACAGTGGATTCATATTGCCTCAGCTAGAAGAATCAAGGACTCTGTTTGCTTTTTTTAAGAACAAACCTCACACATTGACCTTGATGATTGTGGCAGGGGAGCCTCCATTATTTTCACCTCCTCCATTCCTTGATGAGAGTCTAACAGAACCAACCTTGATGCTCGCAAGGGGAAAAATAAGACAAGAGTGACTATAAAAAAAGAACAAGCAGTCAATTTTTATGACCATACAAGGCAACCTCACATTCCTGCCTCCGACATTTACTGGCTCTTAAACCAAGGCCTTGTACTTGCCAAAACTCTGGGGAGGAATTCTTATCAAGCTACAGTAAAGCAGAAGTTTACTTATTTTCTTTTACAATATGGAGGGAGTTATGGGAGCATGAGTTGTAGATGGAGGTGTGAGTGTATATAAAAGGTTAATGGGATTAACGAGGGTGCAGATAAAAAAAGAGAACGGATAGACACATGGGAATGTGAGGCTCAAATGAGAAGTTTCCTTTTCCAGACTTTAAGTCCATTAGAAACATTCAGTGTATAGATCAGAATACATATCATGACTTCCAAGAACATTTCTATACTGTTCATTTTGTATTCCACACTTTTTCAAGAAAACAGCCTCATCTAACCTTTTAATACTTTCCTTTTAATATAAATATTTCCCAATCTCTATAGCAGCATTACACTACATTTCCTTTGGCATAGCTTCACATTTGTGGGTCAGTAGGTTAATTCCTGTTGGTTTAGGGATACTGTTGGAATGTAACCTTTAACTTCCAAACACCTACACACACACACTTCTTCAGTATCAGAGCACTGTTTTGTGTAATAAGTTAAAAGACTCCTCTGTGTGTGTGTGGACTATTTTTTCCTCTGCGCTGCCTGGCACAGCAGTGGAATCCCCTCATTAAAAACAGATGACGAAAACAACGCACAACAGCATTTATGTGAGTGTAAGAGTGCATCTGGAATGTGTGTACCTACAGCCTGTCCGTCTGATTTCATGTGCACAATTGCAAACCATCCATATGTCTTGACTTGAATGTATGTTTTGAATGAATTTGAGTTATTTACAGTACTAGTACTATATCAGTTCAGATTATTGTATGTATAATAAATGCTGGCAAAGTTGATCTAAACCAAGATAAAACTATAAATGTTACACTAACATTTACAACAAATGGACAAAAAAACAATGTTGCCCTGAAGGATTTCTAGTCAACCATTAAACCCAAGCTTATGTCAAAATGTGAAATGAATAGAATCGAATAGTTTTTTTTAAATTAAACCTTCATTTAACCAGATTAAAATGCCATTGAGATCAAGACCTCTTTTGAAACGGTGATCTGACCAAGAGCACAGCAGCACACGTCATAAAAGAGAAAATCCAATAGCAAGGTACATTATAGCAATAAAATTAAAGTAAAACAACCAATGATTTAACAATTTCAGACGGATCGAAAAGTTTTAAAGTTCAATGGCTGAATTGATAGATTGTTAAGGCAGTGGTTCTCACTTTTTGAGCCATGACTCCCAAGATAACATATGTTGTGTTCGCTATACCATTCAATTTTCATAATTATCTAGGAAAAAAAAAAAGGGGGGGGGGCGAACAAAAAGGGAAATTATCTGGCAATCCCCTGAAATGATCTTGGTCATGACCCCCAGTTTGAGAACCACTGTGTTAAGGTACAAGTGGTTCAACGATTAAAAACACAGGCACTGCTCAAAAGTTTCTCACTGTCTGCAAAGTAAGAAAGAACGAAAAGCCTGGAATGAAATGAGCTCCAACATCTTCAGCTCAGTTTGTAAGGCGAAGATGTTGAAGTTTATTTAATTCCAGAAGCTTTAAGCTTTATTGTCATTGTTGTATCACTGTATACAGTGATACAATGAAACTTTGTTCAGCAGCAATCTCCAGCAGGAGTCACATATAAAATATACATATATACAACCAACTATTTAAGAGCAGCCACATGTATATCAATAAATATAAATGTATTCAAATCAATAATCAAGGTGAACATAAAAGCTAGAAAAGTGTACAAAATGATAGAGTACAGAAGAACAGTCATGACAGCAGTCTAGATTAAAAATAGTAGTAGTAATAGTAATAAATAGTCACACAATATGTAAATTATGTATCTATGTTTACATGAAATATTTTTGCTGAATTTTCATGCAGCTGAATTCAATTCTATTTGATTTTATTCAGCTTTATTTGATAAGCACTAATTCACTACAATATGTCAAGGCACTTTTCCATACACAGTCCAGTTCAATCAGTTTCATTGCAGTCCATAGCCTAGCTAAGGAAATAAACAGATTGCATTTAATCTTCTTTTTGAATTAATCGTCCCTCCTGAGCTGCATGGGGCAGCAGTGGAGAGGAAAAACTCCCTTTTAACAGAAAGGAAAACCTCCAAGAGAACCAGAAGCAGGAAGGACGGCCATCTGCCTCGATCAGGTAAAAGTGAAGGACTAAAGAGGCGTCAACAAGTACCATGAAAAAGAGAAACATGAATTATAAAGTCATATGTTCATACATGGAGGAATAACAAAGAAAAGTGGAGGGAAGTGCTCAAAGCATTGGATGCCCCCCTATAGCAGCATAATGAAAGGGATGGCTACCCAAGCAAGTAACAAGCTTTAAGGAAAGTTTTAAGCCTCATCTTCAAAGGTAGAGAGTTTGCCTGCTTCCTGCAGCCAGTGTTGGTTCTTTACCAAAATAAATATTTATGTTTTTATTCTCAGAATGAGCCATTTATATCTAGTTGCCATTTGTGCCACTATTTTTACTATGGTGTCTCTGAATAGACAAACAACTGTGTGAAGTGAGAGTTATATTAGCTTTATAACTGCTGTACTGCAGTAATTTGAAATTTGCTAGAGCACCATATGGGATAAGTAATGCCTTAAAAGGAACAGAGAAGAAGACAGTACATAGACACCATTTTGAATCAGTTACCTGTTGTGCAGTCATTGCTGCATCTGAGGCCACTGGATCCATTCACAGATGAAACGGCAGAATATTAGTCACTGACAGCTACCATCCATTCATAACTGTGCTTGGCATTTGAAGTAATTTCTATGCACATCTTTACTACTAGATTACAGTAATTCTTACACCATGTACCTGTAAGACAGATTAACCGAAAAACAGAGAAAAGACTTATGAAATAACAATATGACGCTTGAAACTTTCCACATATTTCTGAGACTTCAGCCACATTAACTGAAAGAAATTGAGACTCTCTGCTGCTTTAATTATACAACTCAGAGCATTTAAATTACATTTTCCCCTTCTTGTTCTTGTTTATTTAACTGTTCCACAATGCAGATTGTTTGGTAAATATTGGGTTGTAGATGCTATACTTATTAGACTGAAATAAAACTTAATACTGAGTCTGTCATTTTTTTTAATGGTTTTCATTATTTGAGGTTACTGCTCCTTCTTTGTGACTAAACCCCTCCTTTAAACTATCAATAAAAGTCAGCATTGAGAGAAAAAAGCCTGTTGGATGTGTAAATGGTTGAAATGAGTCATGCACATAAAGTAGTCATGCATTCATTCTTTGTTGTCCAATTGCTCCATTTATCTGACAGTAAATTTTAAATTCCATACTGACATTTAATGTTTAAATAAAATGGAGGTATATTGAACCAATATCTTTTGCATCTATTATTACTGTTATTGTGGGGGTAAAAATATTAGTAAAGTTCCACTATAAAATTTAATTGATCCTTTTATTTTAAAAAAACAAACAAAACAAAATAAACCCTCTAATTAAAAAGGAGTACCATATCATCATTTTTATACTGTAACCTTGACTGAAGTGCTGATTACCTCTGAGAGAATTCAGCTACAGCCTTATTCAGCTTCCAGCATGGAGAAGAGGAAGAGTGTGGTTCACAATGGCAGGAAATGGAAACTTGTAAAGAAAAGTTTGGCTGCGGCCACAAAGAAAGTGGCAGTGCAGGCTTATTTTGAACAACATAAAACAACTTACAGCTCTCAGCTTTTTATAAATGTTGCATATTTCTTTTTCATTATGATATTTCAAGTGTTCTTTAATCTGAATTCCTTGTTTTTACAGTTATTTATCTCCTGTGAAGAGTTTTCTTTCTTTTTCTTTTAGGTAAAATTTTTTTGGGAGCTTTTTAGTTTTGCATGTTGCCTTGTTAAAAAAAAGAGCAGAAAATGCTGTCATAAAACAAGCAACATACTGTATCTAATGCAAAAATACAGTGTAGATTTCCTCATAAATACCGATTAAAAATATGTTGGCCGCATGATACTTACCTTAACAGATGACTGAGCTCATCTAAATGTAAGATAAGGCAGTGGGAAGCACCAAAGCACCATTGTGTTTGAAAACGACACATAGTTAAACATAGTTGTAAAAAACACTGAAGAGAACAAAGGTCATATGTTAGATGTGTATACTGAATGCATTAGCAGCACTGACGCAAATATCAGCTGCAACACACAACCATTAGCTGCTAACTTATCATGAAAGGCAAACAGTAACCAGGATACTCAGTCAATGTGATGAAGGCATAGGTCAATAAAATACACACAAAGTACACACAAAGTAGACTTAGGATTTATCCATTGATATGAAATTCAACCACGACGTAAAATAAGCACAAAACAAAATTCCTTTTTTTTCTCTCCAGGGAACTTGAATTGCACAATTCTCTTTACAATAATCTACATGACTTTTTTTTCAAAGTAAAAAATGACAGTGGAAGGGATCTTTCCAAGCACACATTTTGTCTTTTACAAATAGAGTGGAAGATAAGAATTGGTAGTGTTTAGATGATGTGCGTGTTTGTGGTTGAAAGTTGGTTCATCCTGGTCTTACGGGGCCCTGGACTCTGCACTTAACTACTTAGATGGCCGGTGCCTGATGGGGCTGGCAGGCCGTTGTTCCTGGTCCCCTGGAGCCTTTACTCCACAGCCATGGGGGCTCTGGTTGGGTCCTTCCTCTGCCATCTTCAGAGTAGGTGTGTTGTTATCACTGTGGTGGGCTGATCCTTTGAGGGGGCACAATTGCATTTACACAATTTCACTCATAATTAGAAAAAACTCATTCCTTATATTTTCCACTCACACTCATACACACACACATATTCCAACACTTTCATTCACTAACACACATGCTGATAAAGTCACTGTGTTGTCTTGCAGGTTTTATGTTTTTATATACTCGTAGCTGGTGGCGTTGTTTGTGTTTTTCTCAGTTTGTGTTCGGTGCTCCTGATAATTCTCAGCTTTATTTTCTCACAGAGGCTTGAGAATGTTATCTGTTAAGTCTCTTCACAGATGTAGCAGCTGGATGTCGGGTTTTTCTGTTTTGCTTTTGATTGTACAATTGTGGTTGTTTTATATCTTCTCTTCACTCTCTCCTTTTCTCTTTCATTCACCTCCCCTCTGATTTTTTTTTTACCCCTGTCAGGTTTAGCATTGATATAGGAATGAAAAATAGAAAAATAAGAAATCAAACTTCTGTATTAAGGAGAGCTTTATATCCACAAAACTTTTGTTTTAACACAGCAGTTAGGCTATCATTCTGCTTGCTATGATGATAGACAGGACAACAAAACACAATAAAGATGTTGTGAAAGGATCTATTTTGGAGAAAGCTAGATTGAAAATAAGTATGAAAAGTTCAGTAGTGTTGTACTTCAAATATCTACTTTGAAGATCCAATAAAAAGGTAAAAAAATAAATATATATATA
>JBBBVU010000010.1:10591277-10608642 GCA_037177055.1 Atherinosoma microstoma
GAAGCGCCCTGAGATGACATTGTCGTGAATTGGCGCTATACAAATAAAGATGAATTGAATTGAATTGAATTGAATTGCTCATAAGTTTACATTCCTTAGAAGAATTTGTTTTTGTTTTCTTTAAAAAAAAAAAAACCTTTTCAGAGAATATGAATGAAAAGAGAAAAACTTTTCTTTCACTCATGGTTAGTGGTCAGGGTCATTTGTGTCATTTCTGTTATTATTATGATTTAAAAAGAGTGAACACAGTTCTTTGACAATAAATGGCATCACTCAACCACTAACCACGAAAGGAAAAAAAACTTTCTCAAATGTATATGTCTTTTTCCATATGATCTCACTATATTATGTATTAACAGCATGTATTTTCATACACATTCTGCATCATTTCTATGCATTCCAAACATTTTCAATGCCATAACAATTACACTTGAAAAGGTTTAGAATGGGGTTGAATGATTTGGTGAGTTAGCTATGTTTTTGGTGTCTTCTTGCCTTTAAGCACAATTAGTATTACTGCTTAGTCTTTTGGGGAATAGTTTGAATAATTTAGGAAATTCAAATGCACAAAATCCTGAGTTAAACAAGTATTTATTCAAGTATCCATTATATAAATTCACAACTGTAAAACAAAATACAATAATTTGATAAGTAGCTGCTGAATGTCTCTGGTGAAAGTATTCCCTCTGTGTACCATAGGAATGGTACCATAGGACTGATAAATGAATCCAACAAGCCAAAAATAATCCAATACAAAACTAAGATCTGAGGATTGTTATTGATCCATAACCTGGAACTTCTGAAAAGTGTGCTTGACCCACATGACATTTGAAATTATCCCTTTCAGTCCTCAATATATTTCTTAGGCCATGGCTTGAAAATTGTATACCCAAATCAAATGAGTGTAACTCTACAAACACAAGGTATTTTTGAATACTTAAGGAGAATTAAGGGAACACATGAGTTTTTTTGAGATGTGTAAATGTCAGTATATGTGTTACTGGGGATGAAGAAATGTCCATGTTGGCCTAAAGAAAACACTTTCTAGATGATTATGAATGTCTCTTTAGAATGATGTAGCTGTACCTCTAAACCTCTATCAAATCATTTGTACAATATGTGAATAGTATCTGTGCAAAGGCCAGATAAAGAGAAGCAGAAAAAAATGAAAAAGGATTTAGTACAGACAGTTCAGGCGAGGTCTCCAAAATAGCCAGTTTGGCACTATCTATTCTCAAAGTACCCCAATTGGGAGACCTCAGGTTTTGAAAATTGAATGCAGTATAAAATGAAGATAAAAGGAACATCACAAAAGTGAGCTGTAAAAAAGACAGTTAAAAGGGGAGAACAGTGGTGTACTCATAATGAAAATACTAGATCTCCAATATGGAAGAAGTCATGAAGTAATGATCAGTAAATTCTTTATTAGCTGAGTCCTGCTCACCTAATTCAGTCAGTCTTCTCACCTAATTCATTTGCTTTTTCTCTTTATTTTGTCATGGTGTTTACAACTAAATAAATTATTTTCCTGATCAAACAGACAAATTACAGTGGTGATTTAATTAAAATAACACAGATACAGATACCCTCTCAGCTACTTAGTACACCAAACAATTCAGTTTCTGCATCCAGTCATGAGCCTGTGCAACTTAAGTTTAATAATCAGCATCAGTCTGAGAAGCACAACTAGATCTCTGTTGCAGACTCCATGCATATCAAATATTTCCAATCGCAATTTAAAAACAGATGGGGCAGGGACAAGAAAAAGATGGAAGTGTTGAATGGTATTAAACAGAAATAGCTGGGAAAACATGTTGCAACTAATTAGGTTGATTGGCAAAAGGTTGGTGACATGTTTGGGTATAAAAAAAAGAGCACCTTAGAGAGGCAGAGTCTCTTATAAGTAAAGATGGGCAGAGGTTTTGCAATCTGCATAAAATCTATCAACAGATTGTGGAATCATTTTAGGATAATGGTCCTCAGTGTAAAATTGCTAATAGTTTGAATATTCCATCATTTAAAGCACATAATATCGTCAAAAGATTCAGTGGTAGACATTTCTGTGCACAAGGAACAGTTGAAAAACAATACTGGGTATGTGCAGTATGATCTTCAGGCCACCAGACAGAGCTGCATTAACCATTTGAAACCTGAAGTCCCCAAAATTGGAGGACCTTGAGAACAGATGGTGCCAAACTGGGCCAAAATGTCCATTTTCGTGCCCTCACCTGAACTGTATCATTATGAGGATGCAACTTACGAGCAGAAGACCAAAATAGGCACAGAGGGCACAAAGGGTTAAATACATGCATGATTATGTCATGTAAATGATTTCATGGGCTCAGAAACACTTCCAGATATCACAATCCGTGAACACAGATCTCTGTATCATCCACAAGTGAAGGTTTCAACCCTTATTCCTTCTATCATACAAAGAGTAAGCAATATGTGAACATGTTCCAGGAATGCTACTGTCTCTGAACCAAAGCTCGTTTTAGATGGACAGAGGTAATAAGGAAAACTGTTTTATGGTCAGATGAGTAGAAATGTGAAATTCTTTTTGATAATCATAAATGTCAGTCTTCTGGAAATGTTTATTACTTTACTGGAAAAGTACTATAATGGCACTGAATGAGTCTGTGAGCCAAGCACAGGCTGTGTAAACTTGATCGCTCCTGTTGGCTGCTAGATCATATCAATAATGTCAAGTTTGTCATGACATTCCATACAAATGAATCACTCCTCCACTGCCTCATCCCTTAGGAAATGTGGGTGGTAAGTTATCAGGGTTTCAAGAATTGGCATTTGTACCAGTCGATGCAAGATGTGAGCCACAGTTAACATTTCTGCTTGTCTTGACACTTTGTACAGACTGGTTCTTTTTAGCTTGGAAGTAAGTCTTTAGCTTAATTTGCATGCAGCCTGACTCATGCTAGACCATTCTCAAACATCTATCTGATTTGTAGCAGGACTGATGGGATGTAAAGAAAGTCATAAATCACAGTTTATTTCCCCTAAAGCAGGGATGACCAGCCATGGTCTTTAAGGCCCACTGTCCTGAGGGTCTTAGATGTTTCCCTGTTGATTCAAATGAAATGGTTCTCCAACAGCTAGTTGTCATCCTTTCATGTTGTTTGCACCCTTTTCTGATTCTACTATCTGAATGTTGTAGCTGAAATTGATGTCTTGCCTTTTTCAGACAATTCTCCGTAAACCCTAGAGATGGTTGTGTGTGAAAATCCCAGTAGATCAGCAATTTCTGTAATATTGAGACCAGCTTGTCTGGCACCAACAACCATGCCACATTCCTCTTTCTTCCTCATTCTGATGCTCAGTTTGAACTACTTCAAGTCATCTCGGCCATGTCTAGATAATTAAATGTATTGAGTTGCTGCCATGCGGTTGGCTGATTATCTTAAACAATTGAACAGGTGTACCTTCTAAACTGTGGAAGGTACACCTTCCACAGTTTAGAAAAATAACGTTTTTACAGTTGCAGACTTTCCGACATTCAAAACAGTTTTTCATATGTCCAAAAGCATAACTTCCTCTTGCTGGTTTGCAGCCCATTACCCTATCCTTTGGGTTCTAAGCCTATTTTTTTTCAAAATTGCATAATCTTAATAAAATGAGTATACCTTAGCAACCACAACTTCTACTTGAATAACTTTAGTGTCATAAGAACAATTGATTTTGTTAAGATGTGTAAATTTATGTTTAATTACGTGTGTTTGATAAGTGCTGACTAAAAGCCACATATATGGGGCCTGTAGTGAACAAAGCCATTTGTTTAGTGTTTTAATTGTTTTTGGTGATGTTGATCTTTTTGTGAAGCTTTTTCTGATTTTGCCTTTCAAACTCGCTCAAGAGATTAAAAAGTTTTAAATTTTTCCATACTATTGCAAAGATTTTTTTTTTAATTACCAAATTTCCACACAAACCCATGACATAGACAACCCAATAAAAAAATTGCCATAAATATTATAATTAGGTATTTTAATATCTTATTTACTGGGATATAGAAAATATTACATTAACCAACTCTCAAGACCAGTATGAACACCATTACTCAGTCTGTCAGACTCCCATTGGTAATATTTTAAAGACTGTTAGGAAGACAAAGGGATGGGGAGTTTTTTTGGGATTAGAGTGTTGCATGTCTGTTATTGGTGGTAACTTTCAGTTATTAATCATCTCTCTCTCCTAACAGCAGTGGAACCACGACTTCCCTTGAAGTTTGATGTCACTGCAGTGGTCTGAATTTAATTAATCATAATATGCATCCTAGAATAGAGGAATAGAATAGAATAAAACTTTATTGATCCCTCAGGCATATGCCCTGTAGGAAATTAGATTTCCTGTTGAAAATAAACTGTAGAATGAGGACAGTCAAAAAAGAAAAAGAAAAAAAACATTTCAAACATCTTCGGTAGCTCCATGCAGGGCTTGGCAGCAGAGAGCTGTGATAACCTTCAGATAAGATTCCTTGTAAATGCCAAGATACTGTAAATATTTGAGTGTTTAAACATAATTTCAGTCGTCTTTGTTAAACACTGACCCTTTAAAACTGAACAGACTGAAGTAAAAAGGTGTTTTTGTAATCCATACATAAAACCAGAAAGAAGACTATTGTCCTAATGTGGCTTGTTTTTGCTGTGGCATGTCCTCACTGTGCAACTGTAGCTGAAAACTGAAATTCCAAGGAATGTACAAATGTCTTCTTGATTTAATTGCTTATCTCTCTTCATTTGACTCTGACTCCACCGTTTGCACATTGGATATGGTTTGCATAGATGCTGCCCTACATTCATACTTTTATGACATCGATTTATGGCTTGGATTCTCTGGGTGCAAGATCAGAGTGGGATTTATACTCCTCCACAGACTGGAAAGTGTTTCTCCCATAGAAACTTCACTTGAACCTTACTTTAGGCAACAGCCCTGAGTGGGTCAGAGATTGAACATATGATGCAACACATAACAGTATTAAATGTTGGTAAATGTCCCCATGTTGCTGCACTGGCATGAAGGTGTGAAGCTTGTTCCAACTGATGCTAACACATTATTAACATGATATAAATTCCAGTGAGAAATTAGTCACAATGCAAATTCCTGCGTTAAAGGGCAGCTGATTCAAGTATGAAACAAATCACATGCAAATCATTTTTAGATCACTTTCTGTGGTGTTCAAGGAAAGGGATGATGGTCATTTTGGAGCTGGTCAGGCAATTTGGTCCCATCAGGTCTGGTAGGGTTGTGCTTGAAAGAGGGGAAATAGCGATTCAACTTTAGATAGACTGCAACTTAAAGACAATGGCTTCTCATAAATGGAGCTTCCTTGAATTGTGATTTTTTTTTGTTTCCCCCCCCATCATGGTTGACCTATAGAGTTCCCATCTGACTAGCATCAGAGAGAGCAATGTCGATCTCCCAGAGGACAAAGTTAACCATGTGCCAAATGGAAGTGAACGAAGGTTTGGTGCTGCAGACGAAGCTTGATCCATGCAGCATAAATACAAGGTGGATGGAGTTTGTGTGACCGAGCATACTAAAAAAATGCAACAGATTCACCCAGGTGTTTTCAGTTTAATGTATTGGACATCTGCTCAGCCTGCAGCCATAATCGGGATAGTATGAGATCATCATGCTGAAGAGGTCATTTTCACCGAGATGCCGTTGTTGCAAAAGTATTAACATTAATAATGTTTGTCATCTATTATCCTGTCTACTGTTGTTTTGCATAACGGCTTAATAAAATATTTTTAGGTCACTTATCAGGACAACCAAGCTGATGTTAATATTTGTGTGAATGATGGCTGGATTCCATTTGGTTTCAGTGCAAGCTGGTTCACATGTATGACTTACTGGACATTTGAACAAGTTGTGGCACCATTGACTTCACTTGTCAGGAGTCAAAATATGTGAGGTCTGGAAATGTCTTCCAGTGTATGAACCAGCTAGAGAAAAAAATTAAACTGAAAATTTCAGTTTATGTTAAGTCTATGCGGACTATGCTTCATCTTTTTTTGCATGTAGTAAAGTTACACTCACTGGTCACTTTATCAGGTCCACCTTGCTAGTACCAGGTTGGACCCCCTTTCATCCAGAACTACCTTAATTCTTGGTGTCATAGATTCAACAAGGTGTTGGTAACATTCTTCAGAGATTTTGCTCCATATTGACATGACAGCATCACACAGTTGCTCCAGATTTGTCAGCTGCACATCCATGATGAGAATCTCCAGTTCCACCACATCCCAATTCTGACCCTTCCATCAGATGCTATTCTACATACCTCGACTGGAACCAGTGGTTATTTGACTTCCTATTGCTTTTCCATCACCTCCAACTAGTCTGCCCATTCTCCTCTGACATCGAGACATTTTGGTCCAGACAACTGCTCCTCACTGGACATTTTCTCTTTTTCAGACCATTCTATGTAAACCCTAGAAATGGTTGTGTGTGAAAATCCCAGTAGATCAGCAGCCTCTAAAATACTCAGACCAACAACCATGCCACATTCAAAGTCACTTAAATCCCCTTTCTTTTTCATTCTGATGCTCAGTTTGATCTTCAGGAAGTCATCTTTACCATGTCTACATGACTAAATGTGTTATGTTGCTGACATGATTAGATATTTGTGTTAAACAATTGGACAGGCGTAACTAATGAAGTGGTTGGTGAGTGTACATTCCTTATTATAGCGCTAATTAACTCTTTTTCTTTTAGGGAAATGCACATAACGAATAACTTCAGTTTGTATTTTTTTCTTCAGGGGACCAGCAGGTGCAAAAAGTTAGATATGTGTTACATATGTGCCAACTTTGCCGAGTCTGAAAATAATCCTGAATTTATAGTGGACACATTGAGAATTTGCTTTTGTTCTTTATTTATCAACATTTTGCATACTTGTACATCCAAGGCTGAAGACCTTACTTTTCCAACCCAATACATTTCACATCTACAGTCTTGTCTTAAACCACGTATACATCCATGAGAGCTGATTTAAAAAAATACACGTTGGACTGCACAGCTTAATTGCACTTCATTCACTGGTACTGAAATTGGCTTTGTATATTAAAGCTGAGCACACTTGGAAATCTTTCAAAATGCCAGAAAAATATATTTCATTCAAAAAAACAAAAAGAAATGGCTGCAGACAGTTGCATTCTTTGCTATTATTGCTTTTCAGTCAACATCAGATTGAGTCTATATTATTAAACAGGACAGCATCAGTAGTTTTTGTTTGAAGATAACAGTAAAAGTTTGACCATTAAAACAACAGTAGGTTATCTGAGGGTGTGGCATCTCATGTACCACCAATCACAGGTTTGTGAAAAAACAAACTCATCTGTAAATAAAAAAACAGTGCAAGAAAAGTACCCACACCCCAAAATAATTTCAAGGTTGAAGACAAAAATGTACAGTAGAAGTTTGGGTTTCACACCGCCTGGATCATGTCAGTGCTCAGATACTCTCTTCAGTATTGACCCACCCACAACCCATCTCTGCAGCAGATCCAGTCTCAGCTGAACCAGTCCCTGTTTCACTGGTCCAAGTGGTCTTAAATACGATCAGGAAGCAGCGCTGGTCAGCTAAGCCATGACTTTCTTCTTGCAGTCCACAGAACAGAAGAGGAAGCTTGTAACCGCCATGAAGCGCTCGCCCATCAGGCACTTTGAGCAGCCGGAGCACTTGAAGCACTGCGGCTCAGCGTGCCAGTGGTGATCGCCGTAGGAAACTCTCTGAGCCTCAGGATCCACGGCATTCTGGCAGGATGAGCATTTCTGGGAAGAAATTATATCAAATTAAAAAATGTTCCTTCTATTTGGATACTTCATATACAAATATAGATTTGTGATCAAACTGAATGTTTACAAGTGAAGGCAGGCATAGAAGTAGAGAAAAACACTGGCTTTGCTGGGGATTATGACAGATCAGTCATGTAAACGCATACCGAGTACTTTACATTATTGACTCTGGGTGGAAATGAAACATGTTGTGTTTCTCTAACATTAACTTTAAACCAAGATCTGTGGTTCAGTTTTCATTTGAGTGCAATTTCATTCTTTATGTTTGTTTTAACTTAAACTTATACTAACTTAAACTTACATTCATCCAAAGTTCAATGTTGAAGCCCCTTCTTCAGATGTCCAAAAGTTAAATAAAAGTTACTGAGGTCTGATAATTTCTACCTGGTCCAATATGTCACAGTACATAGTACACAGTCATCTTCGCTGAGAGCAGTTACTGACCTGAGACATAATAAAGCACTACAACCTGGGAGGACTGTTTTGTCCATTACACTGCGACATAGTTTGATACCTTCTTGTTTTTGTCATTGCAAGTAGCTTCAGCTGACTAGCAGTTTGGGCTCATTGTCATAATTCAGAATGAAGGTTTTCATGTGTGAACAGGGCCCGACACAACAGTTCTCTTCTACTCATATTATACATAACTGAGTAGCAGTTTCAAATGGTGATAAGAAGCAATGTGTACTGGTTAGCAATCTTACTCAAGAAACTATTAGTGCAGGAACACTTTCTGGATTCAACATAATACTCTTTGGATAGAGTAGAAATACACCAGAGTATAAAATAAACCCTCTAAGGTACATCAACTAGTCTTCCTCAGAGAGTCAAACAGACTTGATAAAGTTCAAGGTATTTTTACAGAGAAACTCCACTGATAAGAATTCTCCAGCTGTAATAAACTTTCCATCCACATCACTCCTACTGAAAACCCAGAATAAACCATAAAGAACGACAAGAAACAAATGGTCAAATACAGCAGGAGATGGTATCATTTGATCTTCACTAAAAGTCAACAACAGAACATCAAACAGTCAAATTATGAAGGAAATTTAAGAAATCAAAATTAAAACAATATAACTGCTCACACACCACTTTAAACCAAAAACAAAACTTATAATAAGATTGATTCCAAATGCTTGTAATCAGGGATCGAATTACATAGGGGCTTTTGGGGGACTGGAACCTTATTTTCAGACGTGTGCCGCGACTCACGTCCACGTATATGCATATTAAGGCAGGTAAAGCTTAGAGTATCAGCTGAATGTCTTTAGTGGAGCTGCTCTGCTTTTTTAGGGGAGCCAAGCTCCCCTTAACTCCCCTGTAATTTCGAACCCTGCTTGTAATGTAGTTGGATCAATATTATGGAGCTCCAAGAAATGTTTGGCCATAGGATAGTTGACATCACCTGCCAAGTTACATATACATTCTGCTAAAATATCCTGCAGACATCATAGATATACCAATGTAAAAAGAAAAAACATCTTGGATATTCTAGTTTATATATGACATGAAGTTTTACAGTTTATCTACAATCATGGATCAAGAAATATAAAAACAAAAAAAATTTGGAAAAAAAGAAAAGACTGGAATTAAATAAAATAGATTAAAATCTTAAATTAATAAATACAAGGAAATAAAACATTAATACAAAATAAATACATAAACAGTAAATAAAAACCAATTAATCAAATAATTTAATTAGATAAAAAGAAATAAAACGTTAAAAAAGGCCAGAAGCATCCATCCATCCATTTTCTGTACCGCTTAATCCATTCTGGGTCGCGGGTGGGCTGGAGCCTTTCCCAGCAAGTATCAGGCGAGAGGCAGGGTAAACCCTGAACAGGTCGCCAGTCTGTCGCAAGGCCAACACAGAGAGACAGACAACACACTCACTCACTCCTAGGGAGAATCTAGAGTGACCAATTAACCATCAGGCATGTCTTTGGACAGTGGGAGGAAGCCGGAGTACCCGGTGAGAACCCACGCATACACGGGGAGAACATGAGGCCAGAAGCAGTTAGTCTTAAATTTGTGACAATAGGCAAGGGGTTAAAGAAATACACCAACATGAGGTCACAGGAGGCACGCGAGATGTGCCTGAAGCAGTGAGAGCCAGAAATTAACTGTCTGACAAAGAAACTAAATCAGTTTAGTCCAAAATGCCATTTGATTTTTTCGGTAGTGTCTTTTGAAACTTCGTCTCCTCCTCTCACTGCTGTCATTAGCTACTCAAAGCACCTTACAAACAAGAGAAGCTCCATCACAGACATGTAAATCCTACCAAAAATCACTTCATAACTGAGCATTTTTCTCCCATATTTATAAAACACTGAAAAAGAAACAGATTCATTTAAATGTAAAACAGCTCAGAAACTCACCACAGCATAGTTTTTCATGTAGCAGGGTCTACAGACAGGCTTGTCGTTCTCCATCACATACGTCTCTCCAGCCAGGATGCAGTCACAGTCGAAGCAACAGAAATGCTTTAGATGCCAGTTTTGCCCCTCAGCTTGAGTGTACTCGTTACTGAAGATCAGCTGTGGACAAACACAACGCACTTTAATTCAAGAAAACTTAAAACTACCAACAAACCAAAGAGAGGAGCTCATGTCACCTCATCACAGCCTCCACATCGAGGCTTCTCGCTGTCTCCGTAGTGACGTCCGCAGTACATCTTGCCTTTCTTCCAGAAGTAGATCATGTCCACGAGCAGCTCCTTGCAGGTACAGCACACAAAGCATGCTGGGTGCCACAGTTTGTCATAGCCGGCACGCTCAGCGTAGACAGCCGGCTCACCCAGTCCCATGGCCTGCTGGCACTGATGGCATGACTTGAAGGAAAAACAGGACGCATAGTGTGGTGACTTCAGAGCCAAGATTAACTCAATCAATTAATAATTCAGACTGTAAAACACACACACAGATTCAATACAACAATCTGTGTGTGTAAATCTAAGCTGGAGGAACATCCCTGTTTTTGAAACTTGAAAGGTTTCTTTAAACCCATTTTGGTTTGGGCTCACAATTAATAAACAGTGTTTCTGAATAGATTTATACAAAAAGGAAAACATCCTTTTCATCAAGTCTTTTGCAGAGTGAGGCCTCCTTTGATCTGACACAGAAACCTTTTGTCTTTAATCAATTTACCAATAAATAGTAAAGGATCGAAGTCTCCTGTTACACAAAAGTCCAACTTACTAATACCTGACCATCATGTTTTTTATTCAACTCTGTTAAAGAGTTTTAGAGAAGCCTGGAAAAGTAAATGAAATGAAAAAAAAATGGAGAAAAGTAAAAACGAAAAGCAGGAAAACGTCAGTATTCAGTGTTGCAGCTTGACTAAACGTGTTAATGTTTGAATCTTTGTCAACACAGAGGAATTAAAATCAGAAATAAACATGAAATCAGTCAGGAAGAGTTAAATATCCACATGATTCTGATTTTTTTTTAATATCTTAAGCCAACGACGCCATTTGGCAGTCAATGAGTTAATTATCAAGATTTGGGAGCACTGAGTCATAGTTGGTCTCATGGCGCCACTCAGTGTTCTGTCTGAGAATAACATCCTACTCTGCAATAACTACCAAATGTGACGCACTGTGAAGAAGAAATAAGTCTATTTCATTACTGTAACTTAGTCATCAGGTAGTCACATACAAAGTCATGAGATTTACTTTGTATTACATTTAATATTTCATAACTCTGGTTCATGGCCTGAAGCTAATGACCTTCCTGAGGGTTAGGCAAGGCAAGATACATTTATTGTATCACACATTTCATGTCCATGACAATTCAAGGTGCTTTACATACAAACATTAGAAACATTACAGCGGGGTGCAGAAAGCATAGAGAAGAATTAAAAACAGTGAAATAACAAAAGAAAGAAAGAAAGAAACCCTCAGAGAAAATAGCATATATCACTTGTTGTCATAAACAGCTGTAAATAGAAAGGTTTTTAGCCCTGATTTAAAACTGCTGAGAGTCTCAGGAGACCTGCAGCTTTCTGGGAGTTTGTTCCACATGGGAGGAGCATAAAAACTGAACGCTGCCTCTCCATGTTTAGTTCTGACTCTGGGAACAGAAAGTAGACTTGACCCTGATGACCTGGGGGATCTGGTTGGTTCATAACGAACCAGAAGATCCTTAATGTATTCCGGCCCTAAACCATTCAGTGCTTTGTAAACTAACAGGAGGATCTTGAAGTCAGTTCTTTGACAAAAAGGAAGCCAGTGTAAAAGTCTGAACACTGGTTAATAAAACAAATCTGGGATGTGATTAATAATAGTAGAATGTCAAAAAAGTCCTGCACTTTATTTATAGTCTGAGTCTATGAGGGGTAGATTTATGTCATATATGCAAATAATATACTGTCTTTACAATATATCACATTCTTCTAATATATTCTTATTGGTTAATACGAGTATATGAAAATAGAAGACAGTGATATCATTGCAACCAAGACAAAATTTCAAACTTACCTGGCTTCAAAATTATTTTAGATATCTTGTTTAAATGATTGAGTATTAATGCAAATTGAGTTTTAATTACCTTTATTTAGACAATAAAAAACTGGAGAATATTTTACTCAACTGAATGATTCTGAATAAAAAAAACAGTCATTGGTGATGACTTAAACATAAAATAAAATGCATCACTTTTCCTTTTTATATTATGACACCATTTTTTTCTGATATTAGGAATATAAGTTTATAATACTGTTTGCTTTTAATCAATGCCAATATTCCCAGATGACAGTGACTGAGGGAGAGAGAGACTGAGAAGGAGATAATACAATTTTTAAAAATGAAATAAAATAAAAATAAAATAACTTACAAAGCTCTTCTGTGGTAGTCCAGTGCTCATGGCTCCAGCAGTGGCAGCAGTGCCCATGGCTCCTCCAGCTGGACCCAGTCCACCAGACGGTCCAGTTCCAGGCCCTGCAAATGGTCTAGCTCCAACAGTCCCAGTTCCACCTGCTGCAGGTACAAACCCACTTCCAGCTCCAGCTCCAACACCAGGGCCTGCAAGCCCTGGGGCAGAACCTGCCCCAGAACCTCCTGCTCCTGGTGTGTATCCAGGGCCTCCTGCTCCACTGCCAGCCCCAGCAGCAACACCAGCTCCCGGACCAAACCCAGAACCTCCTGCTCCAGGTGTACCACCAGCACCAACAGCAGCTCCACCTTGCTTTCCTGCCTGAACATGAGCCATCTCCTCAGGTAGCATGACATCTCCGACCCCCAGGGCTTCATCCTTGTATTTACGGACAAACTGCTGCATTTGCTTGACCTCAGCAGGACTCAGCTCGTGGCACTTGGAAGGGTCCTGGTCATGCTCAGGCAGCTGACGAGCCATCTGCTTCCGACGGTAAACAGCTCCCTCTGTGCCTGCCACCGGGCGCTTCTCAGGTGGGAGCAGTTCAATGTAACGCGCTGCCTGAAGAAGAGCAAAAATCCTACTATAATTTCAGCTCAGATTGAATAAAAGTAAAAGAAAAAAGACAGATGAGAGGGGGGTACAGACACATTTGTTAAGGTCCAATCAGAAAAGGAATATGGAAAAACTGTCATGTCTTTTGGTAAGAACACAAGCAAAACATGGGTCCTTCAGATACGGTACCAGACTAAACATAAAACAGACTGGGTAGGAGAGCTGCCTCAGGATTTTATTTCATTTTAATAACCATTATTTGGAAAAACTCCTGCTTAACAGCTTCAAAAATTGTATAGAAAAAAGGAGGAAATTAACATTTCAAATGGCCTGAGGCTTTTATAAAACACCCTCAAGACCCGGGAAATTTCACATGAAAACCAGGATCCATAGAAGGCTTTGGTCTACTGATTTCCTGCAGTGAAGCAGCTGTATGAAAAATATAAGAAAAAAAAAATTGAGTGCTTTACATGAGCAAACAAACACTCAAAAAAGGACCAATAATACGGTCACATTTTCACATGCACAAGTGCAACCTTATTACAACTACTTTTCTAGTCTAGTTGATGACTCGAAGCACTACAGACCACATTAACCCACTGTCATACAGCTGTTCAGGTTGCGGAAGCCAGGAACTGAACCACCAACCCTCCACATGGAAAAATAGTCGCCTTTCTCACACATCCCACTAGAAAAGGCCACATTTATTATATGGTTTTGTTTAACACAGCTCTTTCTTTTTTCTTTTTTTTTAACGATTTTTAACACTTATCTGTTAAGTATATTTAAGCATACATTTAGAAACATGTTTTTTGCTTGTTTGTTGCGTTTCTAAAAAAATTTTAAGACTTAAACCAATTTTCAAATTCTAAAGTAGTTTCTTTAAAAATCCACATAAATCAATTTAAAATGAAACGGTAACAATTCACTTCTTTTTCATTTTGGCAAAAATGAACAAGTTTGGGGTCATTTTTGTGAAGTTGTGTTTTGTTTTTCCTTTTTAAGTCTGATGCAGCTTGTATGTTGTTTTATCATTTTTCAGACAAATAGTTTTGTTTTTTTTAACTAATCAAACATATTTGCAAAGATAATAATTTAAAATAGAAGATTATGATTTATTCCGAGATTGTTTTGGTGGTTTTTTTTATATTAAGAAAAAATATTACTGAACAGATTTAGGTTCTTTAGAAAACCTTCAGTTTATTTTTTCAAATGACACCTTAGATCTGAATTAACCTAAATTCATGTCATGCCAGTAATTTCAACTCTTACCAGATATTTGTTGGATACTGGTGGTGCCCATTCGTACGTGACAGACTTCATGGGCACATCTGTGGGGATGGAGACCGCGCTGGCTGCTGAGACGGTGGTAGCAACAGGAACTTTGTTAGCCTTCACTGGTGTGACGCTAACTGATACAGGCTGAACCTGAGCCTGACCTCGTGTCTGAGCCTGAGAGCCAACAGCTGTGGAACCTGCAGAGGCTCCAGCAGGTTGTACAGAACCTACTGGATGTATAGAACCAGCTGGATGGACAGAACCTGCTGGATGGACAGAACCTGCTGGATGGACAGAACCAGAAGGATGGACAGAACCAGAAGGATGGACAGAACCTGCTGGATGGACAGAACCTGCTGGATGGACAGAACCAGAAGGATGGACAGAACCTGCTGGATGGACAGAACCAGCTGGATGGACAGAACCAGCTGGATGAGCAGAACCTGCTGGATGAGCAGAACCTGCTGGATGAGCAGAACCCGCTGTGGCAGAGGGGGGCGCAACAGTAGAGGAGGCACTGGGTGGTATTGTGTGAGCGGTGGCAGAGGCGGGCAAAGTGATGGTCACCATGTTGCTCTGGTATCCGGGGATGCCGTCTGTCTTCAGCTTAGCAATGAGGCCGGTGTACTTGGTGTCCTCGAAGAGCTTTCCTACCTTCTTGTTCTCCTCCGAGCTCATTGCCACATCGTGTTCTGTAAGGCCACATTTGCAGTTTCGACAAATCTTCCTGCACAACAGAACGACAGGGACATGTTTAGGACTTGCATTTTCCAACTGCTTATAGGATTATTACACATTTTTCCCAAAAGTTTCCAAAAAGATCTGAATCCTTTTTTTAAATTATCAAAAGAAATTATGAAAATTTGTGATGTTTTATTCAGAGTGAAAAAAAAATTAATTTGGAATGTTTCTTATATTTCCACCTCGCTGTCATTCATTCATCTTGAATGTGAACACTCTTCATCAAAGGGACAACCAAGGACACCATCTAAAATAATGTAAACACTTGATCATATTCTAAAATCCATCCAGTTGTACTTAGGAATTAATACTGCTTGAAATTTTATCAAAACAGCTCCCAGTTTGGGTTCAGGAAGCAGAAATCTTTTAAGATTAGGCTTCAAACTTTACTTTTTGGCTAATCTTTTATTTTGCAATGGTTAAAGATTTATAATTGTGTGGCGTCTGTGAAGGTCAGCGTCACTGCATGTCCGCAGTTACGCAGAAGTACTCCCTTGTAATTGGTTGGTTTTGGATTATGTGCTCTTCTGGACCACTTCATGTCTGAAGAAGGGCAGATGCCAAAAACATCACAAGTAAAATCCTTCAGGGGCAGTTTCTGGGGTGCAGACTTTACTTTTTCAATTTGTTATCATCTTTTTGGTCCAGCACCCAGTATTTTTCTTCTGGGATGTGCGTGCTATTCTCTCCTACTTTTGTACCATAATGTAAATAACCACAGAGCTGGATAGAGAGAGATAATGGAAGGAATCAGATAAAAACATGGTCCTCTGAGGTTTACCTCAGTCAGCAAATTGAATTTTGTTGAGCATAAGTAATACGCTCATGTGAGAAAAGGCTTGATCAAATGATATTAGTCAGAGAACAATAGTCAGCAGCTGTAGGTTAGGGTTGTCACGATACCTACATTTTGAACTCAATACCAGTACTAAGGATGGTGCTTGATACTCAATACTATTTTCAAGACTATAGAAGTGGAAAAAACTTTCTTTTCAAAAAATACAAAACAAAAAAAATAAATATAACAAGTTAGTGAACTTATTTACATACACGTCCTTTTCACAATACTGGAGAACAGATCAAGTTATATATAGAATAAATAAGGGGTGCACGGCCTCCATTTCCTTAATTTTGGGGAATTGGTGATCAGCCAGAAAAATGCAATCCCTAGAATAAACTAGTTAAGGTGACAGTTTTTCCAATTAGATTAATAAAAAAATTAGATAAACTTTTAAAGTGTTTTTATATACAGTCTTGCACCAACACACAACCTCAGAGTCATATTCAAACATTATCAGCTACAACATGCCTCAACACAACCATCTTCATATTTGTAGCTAAATTTACAACTACAGGGCATGCTTCAGCATGAACATGCTGTCAGATTTAAAGTGTGATGGTTGATTTTTTTTACTGTGTTAACTTTTCAAACCCAGTTCGATTTCTTTAATTTCTTTTGTTATTGAAAAAGCCGCCCACTATTTTGTACATTAGTTATGCAGAAATAAGAAACCAGTAAACCAGTTGTTTTTATTCTGCTCATATCAATACAAGCTCAGTGTTGCAGAACAGTGCACATGCATCCTCCAAAGTCCTGTCCTGCTTACACCGTCTCTCACAACATGAGCTCATATCTGGAGCATTAGCTCAGGAAACACAGCTGTCTGGACCAGTAATTATGCACACGAGCAGTTTTCCAGAGAACAATGCAAAGGCACACCACAGGTTTCTTGTTGTTGTAGTTTTAAATGGTGAAACAGCCAGCCAGGAATGCTATAGTTTTACAGTCAGTGCCTTACTACAAGGCAGGGCTGTACGCTTGGCTTTTTCACTAGGAGCACAAGTGCTCCCAAATGAAAAAAATTAGGAGCACAGAAAAAAAATTAGGAGCACCATGATTTTTTTTAAAATAGCACCTTCTCTTCCACAGTTTCTCTGTTACATGCCTGTTATGTCAGTTCATGTGTGACTGACACATAATTGTGTTTGTGTGTATGTGTGAATATGCAGGCATGTGAGTGACAAATGAGCATATACACTTCAGGCCAAAAGTTTGGACACACTTTCCCATTAAGGGCTGGAATATACTTGCTACTGGCGACATGT
>JBBBVU010000010.1:10618693-10632418 GCA_037177055.1 Atherinosoma microstoma
ACTCTGAAAAGGGGATGCACTTGAAGCTTAGCAGACCACCTTCTCCTGACCACGAACAGGGGTACTTTGGGAATGAGGTGGTTCTGGAAGAAGTTTTTTTTTTTTTTTTTTTTTTTTTTTTAATTGTATTTCGAACAGAATGTTCCCACTTTTGCCTCAATTCTGTAATTTCTGTGTTAAACCTGTAGAATAATCAGGAACAAGCAGCTCAGATTTTAACTACTTCTTGTTTATGGTAACTAAAAGTGAAAACCTCTGCGGTCCAAGCACTTTAAATTGAACACAATGGCGGTGAGACAGATTTTTCTGCTCATTCACAGTACATGCAATCCCCAGACACTTTTTCATTAGGTCTACCTTTCTAGTTATGGGTTAGACCCCTTTTGCCTTTAGAATTACCTCAATTCTCAGGGAAACAGATTTTGCTCCATAAGGACATGACAGCATCACATAGTTGCTCCATATTTGTCGGCTGCACATCCATGATGAAAATCTCCCATTCCACCACATCCCAAAGATGCTCTACTTGATTGAGATCTGGTGACTGTGGAGACCATTGGAGTACAGTGAACTTGTCATGTTCAAAAAACCAGTTGAAAATTATTTGAGCTTTGTGACATGGTGCATTATCCCACTGGAAGTAGCCATGAGAAGATAGTACACTGTGGATGGACATGGTCAGCAACAATACTCAGGTGATTAGATATTTCTGTTAATAAGCATTTCAACAGGTAGCCCAAAGTTTCCAGTGACTGTAGATAAATGTGGTTGTCTTGAGGACAACACATGAGCTAAGTGAGCATAATCTTAACTAAAGTCCTCATTCAGTTATTGTCTGACAGTGATTACTAAAAAAAAATTCAAAATGTTTTCAATCTTTTCTTCAAAAAGTATTACTAATTTATTTTTTTAATGGTTCTTACAATTATTTAGAGTAATAAATCAAATCTGCAACATAATAATTTCCCTCAGGATTTAAGAAAGTATTTTTTTTCAACTAATTTTTCATTCAATTTCATCATAACACCTTCTCTTGCAGCTGCAGCAGATTGATCTCCTCTTAGGGTTAAGAGCATCTTTGTGACAAGGTCTGTCTGGGTCATCCAGCTGGTCTCAGTGAGCAGCAAATGTGGGAGGACAATGCTACTAAGAGGAGGAGAGCCAAAAATAAATCCTAAACAATGATAAATGCTAAACAATGATAATCCTTGGAGTAAGACATAATGACTAGAAAGCTCATGGACACCATCATGGGCCTTAACTAACTTGAACAATCTGTCTCCATGAAGCACAACTCCTCCTTCTGCCTTCAGAGCTGGCAGAAGTCCAAGCTATTTTAAATTAAACTGAATGGTCAACACTGACAGCTTTCTACCCCTGCAGCAGTCTCCCTTCTACTCCTGCCATATTGCAATGACCTGCAGAGCTCTGGCAGGAAAACGCTCAGGAAAAGGCAGGTTTTGGTGTGTCAACAGATGATTTAGCACACAAACTCACACAGAGTTTATAAGCAAAATTCCAAACAGACAGCGAATGCTCACAGATTTTAAGTAGTCTGAGCTGAAGTATGCCAGTGTACACAAGAGATCTAATGAATGCAAGCAAGAATGTGCATCTGAAATGACCTTTGTAATTTGAAATGAATGACTATTCACCAGAAGACTGTAAATGTGACACCTGTCACAGACAGTAATCAGACTCTTCTCTTGCAATGACAAATGCCATATGTTTTTTTTTTTATTGAATATAATTTCGTTTGAAAGTTTAAGATAATCAAGAATAAAATAAAAAAGTATTTTATGCAACACAGTGTAGCAGCTCAGTTGGTCAAACTGAGACTTACTTATTTAACAGGATTATACAGTATAATCCTGTTGGATACTATGGGACATTATAATTTATACTGTCAGTGATTTTACCCACAACAGAGTTACTGAAAAGATAAACCAATGAACATAAAAACTGCAATCATTTTGTGCAAGTTAACTATGCAGAGTTTTAGCATAGCCTTTAATTTTTTGAAAAATAATTGATAATATGTCACAGCTTGTGGGTTGGTTTCCACTCAGACTGTGACAAAGAGTTGTGTGAATTTACTACGCGGTTTGTCACGGACTTTCTCCCCATGGGAAGTAACTTATAGCTCAATCTATAGACCATAAAAGAGCTTTTGAGTTCAATTTAACAACTCGGTATTGCTTCTCAGCTTGTTTGACTCATTTAAAACAACAAATATGCCTCAGAAATTAGTTCAAAATAAAGTGAAATGAAATAAAAATCCAACAGTGAGGCAATTTTTTTTTTTGTCTTTGCCCCCTTCTCTCTCTCTCTCCGTCTCTCTCTCGCCACCTGTCCCACACTCGGTGCACCTTTCAGGGCGTTCCCTGGTCGGTCCAAAGGCACCGACTGAGAAGGCTTCCTGTCGGCGGGGAGAAAGCTTACCTTCTTGACTTCCTTCTCTATTTCCATCTTTGTATCTGTCAGCCTGCTGTTAACTCTGTCTGAGGAAGGTTCTCCTGGTGAAGCTGTCAGGAACAAACACCGATAAACAGACAGGAAAGATGGGACAATCTCCGCTCCGCTCCCTTCACAGCTTTGTGGTCCTACTGGAGCGCCACACGTTCATTAAGCTTAACGGCATGACGTACAAGGTTTCCGGTCAGGTGTTTCGAAATAAACTAATTTTGTTTTATCTTATCAAAAATCTATTATATTTTCTTTTATTCTTTCTTTAAATTTTCGATTCATAAGTTCACTATTATAATAATTAATATTGATGCTTTTAGCATTAGTGTCTAAATCATTGCAACAAATGACACCAGCACTTGTGATTTTTCCTTAGATTGTTCGTCATTATTATTTCATGTTCTCCTTTGTTGTTATTGTTGTCTATGCCTTGTCTTATGTCTCCAACTTTTTTTCTTTAAAAAACAAAAGTATTTCTTAAAATTTTGTCCAGGTTGGAAAAATCGGATCGCTTTACTTCCGGAGTATTCCTCACATCTACTCTCGAGCTTGACATTTCATACAGGAGGTCCTGTTCACTTTTCAGCGAGTCTCTGGAGGTCCCGCTTCCGCCTTTACAGATGTTTATCTAAACCAATTAGGTATAGAGAAAACGGTATTTAAATAAAAAGCAGCCAATCAGCGGACACACGGGGCGTGTCTTAACTTAACAAAGAACATGTTTGTTTTTTTGACACTTTCTTTTTTCTCTCGTGTCCCCGTCCATGGTCGTCATGTTGATTATTTTATAATTTGAAAAATATATTGTAAAAATGAATTTGGATTGAAAAAAAGATGGAAAAGAAATTCATTTTTTATTAATGTTATCTAAAATAATCCTGGGACTCAAAACCACACACACACAATTACCCACACACACGCGCGCGCGCGCGCGCACACACACACACACACGCACACAACTAATGTGTTTTGGGATGTGTTGTCTGTGTTTTTTATTTTTTAGAAACTCCTGTCAACCAGCTGCTTGGTTGCCTCAGTGACAGGAAACTGGTGGTTATAGCAGCTTCCTGTGAGTGCTGCTGGTGGCCTTTTCAGATAAAATAGGATGTTTCATGCATTATTTGATACAATTGGTCTGACAACTGTTTGATGCAGTCTGATGCAACACTGAGACTGCATATTAGAATGGATGGGGCAGACTTTATTTTTTCAGGAAACTTAGTTCATCTAATACTTGCTGTAAGATGTTGCACTCTGTTTTCTTTGCAGTCAAAAAGATAACAGTAATTAGAAAAATACTTTGAAAAATATTCCCATCATATAAATCCTGAAATAAACCCATGAAATAACATACAAAGATAGATGAATTGGTATTATTAAGATTCTTTTTAAAAATTTTTGATATTCTGAATTAATCTGTTATATTGATAATGCATATATATATTTCAGGAGATTTCTTCCCCTTCTTCCTAATAATATATCATGCAAAATGAAAAGCATACGAAAATAATATTATGATGATGAAGGGAGATTTCAGGCTCATTATATTGAAATGAGTCATTCGCTGACAGCTATGGTTCAAACCTCATGTTTCAGCAAAAGAAAAAACATTTGAAAAAGAAAACCAGAAGGAAGTTCTGTACTTGTAAAATGCTTTCTCACTGTTAGCTAAACAGAACTCAGAGACATCTGTCTAATTTGTCTTCAGTGTACATGTTTTATTCCTTCAGTGATGTACGATTCAAGGAGGTAGGAGTTCTGCATCTTGCTCGAGGGAACCTCAGCGGGACACACGGATGTGGACCAAGCTATTTTTTGGTAAGTCTCTGGGAATGTTGCAGGTGTTTTCCACACCACTCTTTACTTTTCTTTTACCTAATCAGCTTGGTTATGTAAGATGAGCTTGCAGGTTGCAGAGGAGAAAGCAAAGTGAGGATATGTCAGTGAGTAATGTAAAAAGATGTGACTTTGCTGCAAGTAAATTGGTTTTCCACTATATCACATTCATAAATTGAGTCACTGTGTGTAAGAAGTGTAAATAAAAGCTTTTATATGCAGAAAAACTCAAATTTTATTGCTCAAAATCTAAACACTTTAAATGACAATAACAAATTAAATTAAACTGTTTTGGAAAAGGAAGATAGTGATAGTCAAACATACTAAGAAGCAAGTTTTAGTCTGATGCATGTATGGAGAGAAGCAAAGATATCACTTAAGAAATTTTAAAGATTTTTTAAACATAGCTATGTTCTCGAAGTTTTGCACAGTCACCTTGTGTCTGGAAGTATTTTTCTGCTAACACACAATGTTCAGAGTACATAATTATGTTTAAGGCACCTGTGAATCAGAATGCTGCTGCTTTGCTGAAAGAGGAAGCTGAGACGGACATGATTTCATGAGCACAGAGACTCCATCTTAAGCTGCAGACATTATTTTTAGAGCAGCACTTTGAGCAAACTGATAATAGACAAAGACTATTGTGTCACACCAGTGTTTCCAGTCAACAGCATTTCTATTTTCAGCACACATCATGAATGATAACATAGTGTGGCATGAGCACACAGAGTAAATATTCTGGGAAAATTTTCAGAAATAAAATCAAATGACAAAAGTTAATAAAACCACACACTACTGAGTCACTGAACAGGAGTTCGCCTTAAACTAAACTCAACCAGCAACATTTTTCCTGTTTCTCTCTTTATGTTAAATTAGACTAAAGAAAATTTATTTTGGAAGTTTTTCTTTTCAACCCCAAAAACAAATTCAGCAGATTTTTAAGTTCACCTTGTTAAAAAGAACTCAAGGGCTGAGTGGAATAACTTTCGGTGTGGTATCTCCAGGCGGCTGTGGGAACGAGGGCAGCCGGTGACAACACACCAGGTCAAGGTTGACTCACCTCACCTGCCACCTTCTGCCATAAAAGCCAGTGTTCAGACCAGACGGGTTCACATTGTTGGGCATGATGAGGGGTCTATTTGCATTCGCCGCACTGATTGTGGCCGTTCTCGCGAAGGATACATTTGATGGGTAAGTTAAAAAGTTAAAACCTCTCATTGCTGAGTACAATGTAACTGTTTGAGGGAACACAACTAACACGACGAATCTTACAAAAGTAATACCGTGAATTGTTTCTCTAAAGCTATAATCTTTACATAAAGTTGAGGAAGCAGAGTTTAGTGCAATCTGTGGCTTTTTGTAACATAATTTTCTAAAATAAGAGCTCCATTCATGGATTTGAAGGACTTCCCCATCTGCCCCAAAACTGACCTGTAATTTGGAAAGAAAATAAAAATCATTAAGTGCCACATTGATTTGTATTGTATACAAGAGCATTTCTTATCATTGCAGTCCTGTAGCACACATATGTGCTGTGAATCAACTGTAACTTAACTTTTTTGATTTATTTGTTTTTTAGTAAATGAAAATGAAGATCATGACAACAGCCTCCTGCTGGAGACAAAACATTACTTGAAGGAGAGAAAAACAAACAGTTTTAAATGTGCACTTTTTCATTTTAATAAATTAGACAGAGTTACATTGTCTTCTCAACTGATTGCTCAAGGTTTGTTAGTATATCCATGACAAGCCCAGTGAGCAATACTCAGCCAGTAAGTCAACACTTGAGAGTACAGATTAAGTGTTAGATCTTTTTTTTTCTTACATAAAGAACATCCACTTTTGATTATATTGCCCTTTGTAAAGAAGAATGGATCACTTTATGACAAGAAAATGTGTAATTTTTCAGTTTATGCATGTATGTGTATCTTTCAGCAGCTTATAAGCCAGAGAAAAACACTGCTATATTTCAGGTTTCTAGAAATACCATAAAAAAAAAAAAACAACTCCAAATTCGCACCCATCTTAGTGAGAGCTCTTCGTCCAAGTTTGGGTCCTCTACAGGAGGCCTCGAAGCTTGATGGCTCTGCACAGAAAATGTCCATATCTGGAGCCACTTCTCCAGTGTGGGCCGGGCACTGCCTGAAATGCCCCGAATACCAACGGTTGCCTTCACCTTCCAGGCTTTCTTTAGCTCTTCTATAAGCCATTGGTATTTCTAAAGTTTTTCATGTTCCTTTTTTTTGTTGCCATCATTCAGGATTGCTACATTAACAATGTCTTTCTGCTGCTTATCAATGATAACAGTGTCTCTTTGGTTGGCCACATAAATCAATTTGAATGTCACAACTGCTTGGAAATAAACATAGCCAACTTTTTGAATGACTAATTTTGACTTGTGTGATAACATACTGTAGATGCTAAATACTTATGAAACCTATTGTCTCATGTAAAAAATATGAGTAAAGGAACAACAGGGAAACTCTTCATTTCCTGCTTAAACTGAGTTGGTTTTGTTGCCTCTCAAAACACTTGATTGTGTGCATATATAAAGCAGTGTGTTTTCAGTGACCCTAAAACAGTACCCTGGAGAACACCAGAATTTGTTGCTTAGGGACATAATCACCACTCAGTTGTCTTGGAGCATTTGCTAACTTTTTTTAATGGATTTTTTTTCCAAGTTGTTTCCAAATCATTGGACTTGACTAGACAAAGCTGAGGTCTGTCACAAGATATTATCTTCAGTCATCCAGCCACAGTCGTGATGTGGCTGGATGGTCAGAGTCATTACCTGATGATCATTAGAACCCAAGCATCTAAAATGCTTAAAACTGTTACTTTTTAACTTCATGTCTCCAGTTCATGGCTACCTGGTTCAAATGCCCAAACAGACAGCTCATTTTCACAATAAAATAAATAAAAAACTTTGTGGTCTTCATCTTGCAGGCATCAGGTCCTTCGGCTTATCCCAAAAGATGAAGTCCAACTGTCGTATATCAAGGTCCTGGAGGACATGATGGAGTTTGAGGTCAGCTATCTACTTATATCAGGGGTGTCCAAAGTCGGTTATCAAGGGCCGCTGTCCTGTAGCGTTTTCAATGTTTCCTGCTCCAAAACACTTCAGTCAAATCATATGGATCCAAGAACCTATGAAGTTCTGCACAATGACTCATTTATTTGAGTCAGGTGTGTTGGAGCAGGTACATATAAAACCTGCAGGATTCTGGCCCTTGAGGACCGGAGCTGCACACCCTTGACTTACAGTATATCAACTTAAAATGCTTCTTTTTTTAAAATTTTTTTACATATGAAGAGCAAATATATCAAATCTGCTCCTAAACTCTCAAATTTGCATCTGTGATCTTTCAGCTGGACGTCTGGAGGGGAGTGACTGGTGTGTCTTCTCCTGTGGACATCAGAGTTCCCTCCCACACCCTGCAGTCTGTCAAAAATTACTTGGAGAGCCTGGACATCGAGTACTCCACCATGATTGAGGACCTGCAGGTACATTATTAAACTCTGTAACTATGTGGAATCTAATTTTCTAAAATAAGTTTTATTGATCTTTAACTCAAACATAAATTATGCCATGATGCTGCAGGTGCTGCTGGATGAGGAGCTTGAAGAGATGGAGTCTGCTGCTCGTGCTTCTAAGCCCAGGAGCACTGACAGCTATGACTTCTCTAGGTACCACCCCATCAATGAGGTCAGTGAACACATCTCCAACTACTAATGGTCAGTAAAGGGATCAATATCAATAGCAACCAGTACTCTGCTTGCACGCTCTTACATTCTCTTGATTGGTGAGGGTGTATTCAGAAGAGGATTTTTTCTTTGTTTCAGATCTACAGTTTCCAGGACATGCTGGTGGCCGAAAATCCCAACATGGTCAGCAAGATAGTGATTGGTCAGAGCTACCAGGGACGTCCCCTCAATGTGCTTAAGGTAAAAACAAAAGTCCAGAAGGGTTTGGACAGAAGATGAAACATTTTATCACGAGATTTAGCTCTATCTATATAAGATAGCGTGAATACCAAAGTAATGTTCATCCAGTGTGTTATGCCACTTCTTCTAAAAACAGTCACATGACAACTTCTTTTCCTTTCTGTATCTTAGTTCAGCACTGGTGGAACCAACCGTCCCGCCATCTGGATCGACACTGGAATCCACTCCAGGGAGTGGGTCACTCAGGCCAGCGGCACCTGGTTTGCCAAGAAGGTGCATTGATGAATAACATTTATTCTATTTTCTGTCTCTGCCACTTTTGGCAACCAGCCTGCTGCAATGATATCATGTCCTTTGTGTTTCGGTCATCAGATTGTGACTGAC
Organism: Atherinosoma microstoma; assembly: GCA_037177055.1. NCBI lineage: Eukaryota > Metazoa > Chordata > Actinopteri > Atheriniformes > Atherinidae > Atherinosoma > Atherinosoma microstoma. The sequence goes on from JBBBVU010000010.1 coordinate 10,627,325, forward strand.
TATGGACGTGACCCTGCTCTCACTGCCATCCTTGACAAGATGGACATCTTCCTGGAGATTGCGACCAACCCCGATGGATACCATTTCACCCACACTGCTGTGAGACTATCATAGTCTGACATTTTTCCTCACCTATAGTACTTAAGTGGCATAAAATCTGAAAGCAGTAGCTTTTATTGAGTTACCTTGATTTTTTATTTTTTCATTTTTCAGGACCGCATGTGGCGTAAGACCAGGAAGCCTAACAGTGGCTCCCAGTGTGTGGGGGTGGATCCCAACAGGAACTGGGATGCTGGTTTTGGAGGTGATGCATTTTTCTCTGCACAGGAAAGAAAAAATATAGTCTTCTGTAAAAACAGATCCTAATCCACTGTTTTGAGTGATGACAGCCACTAGATGGCACTAAAGTTCTGAGCTCAAAATCCTACACATGTAGCTTTAATCTGTTGCATTTGATTAAATTACATTTTTGTGACAAATGACATGGCATTTGTATTAAAAAATATAAATATGGCCACTGTTTTCCTTCATGAATTTAATTAGCAATGCAGTTACAACCTCAGAAATCTACAAGAAACAGAGCAAATCAGATTAGTACCCACAACAATGTTTCAAGGCTTTTTATGGATGAGTCAGTCAGGCATGTTTCATTGTATTTATTCCCAGTGATTACAGGAATCCAGATACGTTGTTTCATTGCCTTTTATTTATTGTGACATTTTTATTAACATACGTAGGACCTGGTTCTAGCAGCAACCCCTGCTCACAGATCTATCATGGACCCAGGGCTCACTCTGAGTCTGAAGTCAAGTCCATCGTGGACTTTGTGAAGTCCCATGGCAACATCAAGGCTACCATCTCCATCCATTCCTACACTCAGTTGCTTTTGTACCCCTACGGCTACACTAGGACTCCCATCAGGGATCGTGCTGAGCTGGTATCAAAACCCCTTTATTTTGGGTCTACTTCTTTGTACAAAGATCTATTATCATGATCAAACAAAAGATGGTAATGACAAATGTTACATGTCTTGTCCATGTTTTTTATGTTTGTCATGAAGTGAAATGTATGAAATTAAAGAAAAATATCATGGTTATGTTTTCTTGCAGCACAATTTGGCGCAAAGGGCCATCACTGACCTGGCCTCCCTGTATGGTACTCGCTACAGATTTGGGAGCATTGTCAACACCATCTGTGAGTTTTTTTAAGCAATGCCACAATAAAGACTGGTTTGGCTATGAAAACATTCAAATCTTCCCATGTCATTGAGTCATTAAATCTAAAAGCAACACAGATAGTATAAACAGCAAGGTTGTTCAAATCTGGAAATTCAGTGCCAAGACAGTTTTTACTTTGGCATGTGCAACACTAAATCTTTCTGTCCAGCAATGGTATTGATGGAATCTGGTGACTGGTGTAATTTGTGCTTTGTTCTTGTTGCATTACCATTTGTTTTCATTGCAGATCAAGCCAGCGGTGGCACCATTGACTGGATGTACGACCAGGGCATCAAGTATTCATACACTTTCGAATTGAGGGACACCGGTCGTTTCGGCTTCCTTCTGCCTGCCAGTCAGATCGTCCCCACTGCTCAGGAGACATGGCTGGCTATGATGACCATCATGGATCACACTTTGAAGAACCCTTACTAATACCTGGCCCTTACAGAGGATATCTCAAATCATCAATGCATAGATATGTGCATAAAAAAAGAAAATCCAATTATTTTCATGATATAACTCAGAGCAAGTCACAAAATTTATCAACAGCAGCAAAGAATTCACTGAATAAATAAATTTAACTTTTAATGGCCCTGTCTGTTGCTTTACTTGAGATTTCTGTCATGTTGGATGTCTTAATATGACGTGCTCTGCATAAATTGGTGATATGAAATATAGGCTATGTTTAAAAAAACTGTTATTGAATTAAAATGGAATTATTTGGAACTGACTTCACTTGTCACTGTGATTAGGCAGAATAAAAACTAAAATCAAAGTATTTATCAATATTTATATATTTATTTGTGGACAACCAAAATACTATTTTCAGCCTAAAACATATGATCATCCTTAGCAATTGTTTAGGAAACACCAAATCAAATTTTTTTGGGCAGAAATCTGTTTTTTTTTTTTCATGGTCATTCACATTGTCATTTAAATACAACCTCCATCACATTCTGTGAACTGTAGGCAGCGCATGTGCAGAGGAAGACATGACGTCACACATGGCGCTCTGAGTTTACGGATGTAAATATGGATGCTACACTTGTTAGCATGTATATCAGTTTCATAGATGTTGTGCAGTCAGTGCCGGAAAAAATATGATATGAATGAATATTTTTATTTTCATGTCTGCCTATCCAACACAGCGCATCCCTTATGGGAATATTCAGACACATTTACAAATAATTAAGTTTTTTCCTGTGCCATCATGCCAACAGAACAAATATAACTTTGTTCTGTCCATCGTTTTCATTCAATCTTACCGTCTCCCGTGGTGCAGAATTGTGACGTCTGTCTCACTGCAATGATATAAAAGTTGGATGAAATGCGACATAACCATTCAGACTGAGGTTGCTCTGCAAAAGATTGGATTTGTATCAGATTTAGTACCATATGTGAATGTGGCCTGGGTCGGATTTGAAAAAATCTGATTTGTGCTGTTCAGACTAAAAAGATCAGATATGGGTCACACATGGGCAATCTCTAGTTATTCATGCTATCAAGAGTTTAGTTACTGTAACATCAGCCACTCATGACCCAAAAGCCATTTTGTATTAAACATGGTCCTTTTTTGTCTCACCTCCTTTTTCATTAACATCCTGCCCTGCTTCGTGTTTTCTCTTGTAACCAGCTCAATTCTTTACAACTTCCAACCAAGTTACCTTGTTTAAGTTTCTCTCCTCATTCAGCTGCACTTTGTTCAGGCAGTAGGTCATAAATGACACCATATACACTAAAGTAAGTCTGCTGTCAGTGGATGGATGACATATCAAGGAACAGTGTTCATGGGAAATGTAGTGATTGTACTGCCAGGACAAATAAGTGCTATGATTTGATTCCTTTATCACCTGCCAAACTCACCCTAGTAAGTTTTCATACCAACCAAAACTATTTTTAACCCATATTTGATGGGTTAAAGCTTCGGTAGTTTCAGTTGCACCACCCTTCACTACTTTTAGATTTTTTTAGTGTGACTTCACAGCCTCTTCTCCCACCTTTAAAACATGTTTTTTTTCTCCATTTCTGCATATCACTACATCATGAATTCAAGATAGGAATTAAACTTGTGAAGCTGGAATGAAACTGATTCTCTACCACCTTTCACAGTTTGGATGGTGAGGAACTGCTTTATACAGCATTTCATTGTTGTATAAAAGCATAGAATTAAGAGGGTGTGGTTCCTTTTTACATAGCTGTAAAGTATCTTCTCAGGAAACACTTTGACTTTTTATTTGACATTCCTTTTACAAATAAAAGCATGCAAGCACTTTATTTATACGAGTTAAGACTGATGGTGAAAAGACATTGCTCAAAAGCACTGTGAAGTCCATAGTTTCATAAAATCACTTCAAAGAAAACTGATTAAACACATACAACAAGCCAAAAATACACCCACAAACCAAAAGGCCACAAATTAGGAATACTTTTCCTTAAATGCAGTCTGGACAAAATGCCCTTTCTCCTTTTTTTGCTTGGTGCATCTGCCTTTGAAAAGGCTTCAGTCAGTTTGATCAGTTTACATTTGCATTATTTTCTACACAAAACCCACAGGCTACAAAAGCAACTGCAACAAGTGCATATAAAGGCTGCTACTGGGACATAATGACAGCATGACACTAAAAATTTTAAGTGGATCAGGCTCAGCAACAATATCAACACATGTAATATAATGCAGAGATTCACAGCATATACTTCAGTCTTAAAAACATTTGGTGGCTTTGAAACATCAAATGAAATTGCAATCTTGTTGGTCCTGAAATTGGACTAACCATCGATAAATATAAACAGATTCATTCGCTGGTCAAAATTGGTGAATGGTGTAACAGGAAACAGAAAATTGAGTGCAAAAAGAGCCGACACTCCTCCTGTCCACAGTTCACATCGTGCAAAAAGTCAAATGTATGCCATTTGTTAGAATAACAATAAAATAAAACATCAAATATTACTGAATGATAATTTATGTTTCTATTTATGTTTAGTTGCCAATTTAATCTAATTGTCCAAACATACAAGTAGTTGTTTAGCAGAGAATAAAGGCTGTAGTGATACAAGGTTTTTCTTGTCCACCTTTACATCGTTTTGGACACTGCAGCCCAAAGTCATTACATGAATGATTTATGCACTTTGTGATGGAGTTAAAATTGGTGCTCGAGAGGAGGGTGGGGTTATTTCCAGGGTCTACTGCTCTGAAGCATGGAGCTGTCCCTCCCAGCTGTAGAGGAGCTCCGCTGGGTGGAAGCTTTCGACTGGGCACTGCTGGCTGACATGCGGCCTGGAGAAAAACACACAGGGCAAAAAGAACGTGTTATATCATTCAAATGGGAAAATAACAGTTGCATGCGCGTAAAATTTGATTTGTGACCTTATCCATTTAATACTCGATGTACTAAATATATTTTGTTGCCATGGTGCCTTAAGCGAGCAGGCAGCCTTTTCAGTAGCTCCGTGTTTCATTAGTGTTTTTTTTTACGTATTTTTTTTTTAAACCTGTTTTGTTGGTTTTTGTGCCAACGTTGTCCATTGATTAATTTATTTTTATACTTGTTGGTTATCTTTTTTACTATGGATAATTACATTATGAGTCGGATCCCTCGTTTACTCGAGGGAAGATATTTTGACCCTCAGGGGAAAAGCTCACGCCGGGATCCATCACATTATTCCAGGGGATTTGAAGAGGGCGTACAGAGGTTGTCATGCTGGAGCTAAACTTAAAGCTCGGCTACCACACAACATCAGACGGAGATTTCAACCTTCAATTTCCTCGGTACTGATGGGGAACGTCAACTTGTTGGCAAACAAGCTGGACGAACTGTCGGCGCTGATCAAGACCGTTAAGAGCTACAGAGAGAGCAGCTTATGTGTCCTGACTGAG
>JBBBVU010000010.1:10677123-10688868 GCA_037177055.1 Atherinosoma microstoma
TACCGGAGATCATTCCTGCCAGCAGCCATCACCCTCCGGAACAAAGCCCTATCTTCGACTTTAATTTAATTGTTTGTATCATCCTTATTATTATTATTTTGAAATTGTCTTCCAACTTATTTGCCAGGCAAAACATTCTAATAAAACCATCAGCCTTTCAAAGATCAGCAACATAAGTTGGGTATTGTTGTCATACAAAGCATACAAAGTCGTGAAACAGAGGAAGCCTTTCTCAGATGGAGAATTTTTGAAACACTGTTTATTTGTGCCAACTAATGTACTGTGCCCAGAAAACAAAGAAAAGTCTGAAAAACGCAGTCTGTCTCGCTGCATTTGACATGCAGAGTTTTTGGCTGAGGTGTTAAAAAAGGTGGTTCACTATACATATTTTTTCATAACGCCAAATACCATAGATACTGCCCAGCTATTTTAAGAGATCAACAACAGGCTTTAAATGGTGGTGGAGTTTCTTTCCATGGAGCCGCCTGAAGGGAACAATTAGGGATACAGTTATTGATTACAGGGTGTCAGGGTGTTTGGAGAGACTCAATCTGCTGTAGACTATCTAACATGACCATTGGTAAATCTCTGAATCTTACAGAGAAGAATGTTGGGATTAGGTAAGGAAGGACCACCCTGTTGCTGATTTTATCTTTGCTACATGGCAACCTTCTGCAGGAATCACTGTGTAAATATGTTCTGTAGCTTGAGGTTGTTTCTAAAACTGTGTTAATACATATGTACTATATCCAGGCACATCATCATTACCAATTCTTTTAGCTACTGGAGAAAAGTGGGGCAGAATACAGGAATTTACTCTACCACTCAAGTTGCTGGGGAAAAATGTATTTTTGCATAAGTCCAGTACTATGGCTCACTGAGGGAAACAAGGTTTCCAAACATGTGCTGGCACCCACCCAGTATGCCTGTATTACTTGGCTCCACTTGTGTTTGTGAACAAACATTGTATGTGATGAACTAAAATACGTCACGTTACAGATCACAGGTGAATGATAAACATCTGTCTTCTGCGCTGTGCATTTCCATATCTGACATGATGCCAGACTTTGATGATCTGGCAAAGAGGGGCAACCGTCTCAGTTATTTTTTATTTGACCACATTACGTGGAATTTCATGAACCTAAAAATGTGCTATACAAATAAACTTGCCTTGCCTGTGATACAGGGGTGCAATGCAATGTATTTCCATTTTGATTTATATGAAAATTGTCTCACACTGTCACAAGTAATAGGCGACGTCTTCAACCCACAGATGTTGCTCAGGTAGTGCAGCTCATCCAGGATGGCGCATCAATGCGGGCTGTGGCAAGAAAGTTTGCTGTGTTTCCAAGCACAGTGCAGAAAGCATGGAGGAGATCCCCGGAGACAGGCTAGTATACCAGGAGATGTGGAGGGGGCTGTAAAGGACAACAACCCAGCAGCAGGACCGCTATCTACTGCTTTGTGCAAGGATGAACAGGAGGAGCACTGCCAGAGCCCTACAAAATGACCTCCAGCAGGCCACTAATGTCCATGTTTCTGCTCAAACTGTCAGAAACGATCTCCATGAGGGTGGTATGACGGCCCGACGTCCACAAGTGGGGCCTGTGCTCACAGCCCAACACCTTAAAGCTTGATTGCCATTTGCCAGCGAACACAAAGATTGGCAGATTGGCCATTGGTGCCCTGTGTTCTTCACGGAGGAGAGCAGGTTCACATTGAGCACATGTGACAGACGTGAGAGTCTGGAGACGCCGTGGATAACGTTCTGCTGCCTGCAACATCCTCCAGCATGACCAGTTTGGCAGTGGGTCAGTGATGGTCTGGCGAGGTTTATCCTTAGAGGGCTGCACAGACCTCCATGTGCTAGTCAGAGGTACTCTGGCTGCCATTAGGTACCAGGATGAGATCCACAGACCCCATTGTCAGTCCATATGCTGCTGCAGTGACAGTGCTCGGCCTCGTGTGGCTGGAGTGTGTCAGCAGTTCCTGCATGACAAAGGCATTGATGCTATGGAGTGGTCTGCCCGTTCACCAGACCTGAATCCAATCGAACACCTCTTGAACATCATGTCTAGTGTTATCCTCCATGGCCATGTCACACCACAGACTGTCCAGGGGTTGAATAATGCCCTGTTCCAGGTCTGGGAGGAAATCCCTTGGGAGAATATCTGTCATCTCATCAGGAGCATTTCCAGAAGTTGAGGGAGTGCTTACAGGCACGTGGAGGCCACACACACTACTGAACCTCATGTTGAATTGTCTTGAAGAATTTCCACAGAAGTTGGGTCAGCCTGTGATCTGATCTTTCCACTTTCTAACTCAATTCGAGTAGAAGAGTTAAGCTTGTTACATACTCCACAAGCAGAAAGAACTTTTTTCTTGTTCTTGACGCCGCAAGAACAAGAAAAAATATTGTTTTGGTCCAATCATTTCATACTCCACAAGAGGCTTTGTCCGAGATGGTGCGGGGATTACTGCGGGAGGGTCATTTGTATTTTATTTGCAATAAGCAATTGACCCCGTTATTTCATATTAAATGTGAAACTTCGTTCGTGGCAGGGCGAGGTTGTGCACGGGGTGGTACCCGTGTCTTTATATACCACATGTGTATGATGCATTTTTGTGCTTTCTCATCACCTCGATCAGCTGTTGATTAAAGCTATTCGTTCAACCTCGCATCAGCAGAAATGCGGAAGTGACTAGATTCCGCTTCATGCTTTTCTGCGTTAACCACGCCCACCTCAAATGTCTGACCAGTCATGAATTCTCTGAATTGATCTCTTACCCCAATACACATGTCCATACCAACTATGACAAAATAAATTAAATGAAGAGCAGGCTGGTTAAAATTCCTAATTTATTTTATTCTACTCTGCAGAAGAAGTGAAGACATACTTTAAGTTGGCCATGTAAAGCAGCTTCCCGCTGGAATTCAGCCACCACTGACACACTTCCAGTCTTATTCTGAGAACTGTGTGTGGGAGATTAAGGCAGCATTCAGGCATTCAAGCAACGGTCTTGCGTTTACAGATGACATCAGACTGAACCATTTCATATTTATATCTTGGCAATACGCAGTATATTTCTCGTATTCCCCATGAATACTTTGAATTAAAACAGTGTTAGATAATGCATGTTCCCTGATATCAAGTGTCATACCTACATCTCCCTGCTTCTTTATTCTTTACGTTGAAGACCCAGTCTGTAACTTTCCCACCTTAAAATTCTGTGTTCCGGACTCGTTTGATGGCACAGTGACATCGATTATGTGCATCTCTTGAGCCGTCCCAAGCTGAGGAACCGCACTATACAACTTTTTTTATCCGGGACACCGGATGAGATCTGGTGTCTGTGGAGGCCATTGGAGTACAGTCAACTCATTTTCATGTTCAATTAACCAGTTGGAGATGATTTGAGCTTTAGGACATGGTTCATTATCCTGCTGGAAGTAGCCATCAGAAGATGGTACACTGTGGTCATGAAGGGATGGGGCTTTACCATCTGAATGTTGCAGCAGAAATTGAGACTCATCAATAGAGGCAACGTTTTATCATCTTCTGTTGTCCAGTTTTGGTGAGTCTGCATGAATTGTAGTCTCAGTTTCCTGTTCTTAGCTGACAGGAGTGGCACCTGGTGGAGTCCTCTACTGCTGTAGCCCATCTGCTTCAAAGTTTGACATGTTGTGCATCCAGGGATGGTATTCTAAATATCTTGGTTATAATAAGTTGCTATTTGACAACCAATCACATTCTCACCCACGTTTATTGCTAATTTGGGATCAACATTTAACATTATTTGAGCAAGCAGTACTTTCTTTATTCTGATTCTGACATATGCCGCTGTGAATGTTGGATCAAACTAATATTAGTTTGCATCCCATTATTATTATTCATTATGAGCATGAAACTATTGTTTCTGAAGGACACATGCAGTTGTGAAGAGAGCCTTTTAGCCAGTTCATGTCTATTCTTCACTGTGACTCATTCGTCTTAAAGCAATGTTGGTAAATATAATGGGTTTTTAGACCAGAGGCTGGTAATAAAAACAGGCTTTGTTGGCCTGTTGTGTCGTGATCAAAAAAGAAAAGGAAAAAAATCAACTTCAGGGCCAACAAAGCCTCATTCTACACCTACGCTTCAAGAGCTGACCGAATATAATGAACACTTTAGTAACCTTTTTTGGAGTATGCTTTCATCCAGATCCCTCTTTGTCAACACTGTATCCACTTTTAGCATGAGTGGTAACCTCGAGCCCTGTTCGTCTAGGTTCTGCCCATTATTTTACACCCACACAGTTCACATTAATATATCTCCAACCTCTGAATTATATGTGACAACAGGTTTAAAAGTATGTAATATTTAACATTTAACTGGTGATTTCAGTTTTTGGTTATCTGCTACTTATTCCCCAGAGTTTCAAAGCTTGTGGTGTATTTTTTTCATTTTGCCATGTTTCAATATGACAATATGCACACAATGCTGAAATGATATCACTTTTTGGAGTCTATAGTTTTAGGGCGCATTCACCAGTCTTTTTTATTTAAATCCACTTCGTGTGTGGAATTGTGCATGCGCAAACAAACTCTGATTTGGATCAAAGAAGTGGACTCAGTTCGCCCACAAACGTGGGTCTCAACAATAGGTGGCTCTGGATGGGAGAAATGGTTTGCAGTCAGACATGCAGTTCCTGGAGAAATTAAAAGGGGATTAGAAATGAGAGAGTGTGGGAATTTTCTATGAAACCTGAGTGACACTGCTTGCTCCTTGACTTTTGTTAGAAAGTTGTAAAGTTTGAGTAAACTGTGTGTTTGGGAGTTTTGGTGAAAAAAATGTGCAGCTAAAGTAAAAACTCAAGATGAAGAATTTTCATGATCACACTTTATGTTAATCAAGACTTTATTATTATTCTTTTTGTTGTTGTTGCTGTTGTTTTGTTGAATTGGAAACTGCCACAGCCAGAGAAGCTTTGAAACACAAGGTTCCCCAATTGGGGGACTTTGAGAATAAGTAGGCAAACTGTGCCAAAAAGGCCATTTTCAAGACCTTGTTTGAACTGTCTGTGCTAAAGCCTCTTTAATTTTGTTCTGCTTCACTTTATCATTGTTTGCAGAGATAATGTATTCATATTGTAATATGATTTGATAGAAGTTACAGCTGCATTATTCCAAAGGCATACATACTCATATTCATACTGAAAGTATGGGGGGTGGGGGGGAGTTTCAGACGAGCCTTAAAACATTTTTCATTTGTGCTATGTATCATCTTCATTTATTCTTCATCACTAACACATATACTGATATTTATACACCTTAACAAATCTCACAAGTGTTCTCTTTACTATGCAGATATATATTTCATTCCGGGTCTACAATCTTAAAGCAAATGCCAAAAAAATAGCCAAAGGGTTCATGCTCTTTTTTTCAAATTAAAGATCTTTTTTTTATATAGAAAAAAAAGTCTGGGGAAAACCTATTTTTTAGAATTTAGCATGAGAGAGATGAACTGATCAGATCAATGTCACTTCTCAAAACATTATTTATTTTCATCACTACAACTTTCTCAAAACTTGTAAAGACAAATAAATTGACTCCATTTGTGTTTTATTGAATTTACAGACTCGGGTCTGGAGCATACATCTGTGTCTGGGCAGTTCTCGCTAATGTGTGACTACCTGTTTTAGCTTTCCACTGAGCTTACATGCCTCCTAATGATGGAACTGCTTGAATTGTAGGTGCCTCTTGGTTTTTTCCTGTTGTTGGTTTTTGCTCTGAAATGAGAAACTGTTCATTAGCTTTTGTGGAAAAAGTAGACATTTTAAAAAAAAGAATGCATCACCACCAGAAAATGATGTGGGATGCAATGCTGTTGCTCTCATTAATGCGTTTTCAGTGCCGCAAACTCTACATTGTGAGCTTTTTGGAGAACTGCCCTTCTATCCCTTTGTCCAGAATCCTTCAGTCTGCTGGCAATAAGAGTTATGCAAAGGAATATGTATGCAAGAAAAAATCTGCTCTAAAACAGCAAAACAAGAGCAAAGCCTAATAAAGTCAAGTCAAATATATATTTTTATATCTATGTCACCATGCCATAAATCAGAAATTTACCTCAAGTGGCAATCTGCACAGGAAATTACATCCTCCTCCACATTTCAATACTGTCCAAACAGTGTGCATTAGGTTAAGCTAAGGTGTAGCTAATAAACATTATGTTATTAGATTTCTCCATCCATCTATTATATAATGGAGCTATCTCCCCTCCTCACTCTCGCTTTTTCTGTCCCCATCTGCCAGTCTTCTCACATTTTCAGGACTGTCTTGCCTGCCGTCAGGATTGATTCCTCTCCTTAAGCCAGAAGCAGCATTTCTACATAAATGATCAAATACATCCTGACACTGTTATACAACAGCAGAGCCAACCAGAACATCTATTGCATTAAGCTTTAGCATTATGAGCATTTGTTATGAATGACTGCTTTAAAGGCAACACTGGCAACACATTAAATATAATTAGCTTTAGGGGTGGGCGGTATAAACGGTATATGGTAGAAATTATATGAATTTGCCAACAGTAGAGATTTTGGCTATACCGGCCTACCGCGATAGCTGCGCCTACCTTAATGGAGCGGGGGGGGAGAGGATTAGCTTCTTGTTGAGAAGACCGGTGCAACATCGATCATATGGACCTGACAGAGTAGTGATTGAAAATGAGTCCCACCGAACACGGAAGCGGTCTGGATGCACCATGTTGCTTCTTCACAGCTGATTGCGGAAACTCAAGTCAATGGGAGCGGTGGCTCAACCAGGTGCGCAGCATTCCTGGAACTGCACAGAAGAGCTGTGCTCCGCTTCTCTAAAATACACGGCTGTTATATTTTTGACGCTTTGAAATGGGTAATGATAGGAAATAATTTTTGTAATGAAATAGCCTATTATCTTGTAGTCATCAGCGTTTTCGGATCTGATTTCACACAGCAGCGGATCCACCAGCAGAGACTGGGGGAAAAAAACTCAAGAGAGCATCACGTGGTCTGTGCTGCAACAGAAGAAGTGACTGATCTGCTTTGGCTGTAACTTTTAAATAGTTGTTTTAACCTCATAATAAACCGTGTAGATAGTCATGACAGAATGAATAATGTTTCCATTCATAAGCTCCGCGAGACGTTCCTCTAAACCCCTTTGATCTGATCCAGAATGTCGGGAATCTAAAAATAAAACAACGCAAAATCCCATGAGGTCAAAATGAGCATCTGTGGCAGAATTATGTAGACATTTCTATTTTTTACATAAACTTGTTAAAATGAAAATCTGTGTATTTTTAGTAGTCAGGGACCAGCAATGCTTCATGGTTTCATTTGAGTTATGGAATATGCCAATTTAGAAACTGTCAAAATGAGTCTTGGCCGAGCATTTAATGTTTACAGAATACCACAAAGATATTCATCACTACAGATTTTAACTAAAGGTAAAACAAAAAAAGACCATGCACAAGTTCTGTTAAGAATTACTTGGAAGGCTTGTTTTTTTAAAATAAGTTTTGCACGATAAATGTTCTTAAAATGGCATTTTATACTTTTTTGAAGTGTTTGTTCTGCTGTGATGTATCTAGTATGTGAGTATTGTTCACAAACAGTCATTTTGACATATACATATGGAAGAAAATAATATATCGCAATATATATTGTTACCGCACATGCTTAAAATTATACCACAATATTTGAGGCCATATTGCCCAGCCCTAATTAGCATATTATAAATTTGTACGTGTTGATTTGAGAAAAAGTGTTCTGTATTTATATGAATGAGCTTAGTTTCATTAAAGGTGTTCAGGTTTGTTGTGTGCTTAATTATGTTAATATCTGTTTTCCATTGCTTCTGTCCCAAAACATGTATGTAGCTGTGTATTAATTTCTTTAAGTTATACACATGTCAAGTGCTTTAAGTGACCTTTTTTGCCAGAGCCAGTCATATGCCTCAGCTGCTATAGTGTTGGGGCTTAGCTGGTGAAACTCTGGAAACCAGCGCACACTTGCACACGCAAATGGTTACACCCGCAAATGGTTACATCCGCAAATGGTTACACCCATGGATGCCAACACACAAGTAATACTGTTTGCTCATCATTACTACCAGGCCAATGCACACACACCGACATCGTATTATTCATTCCACCACAAAGCCAAACACAGCTCCTGCAGCTGGAGTCAGTCTCCGGAAATCTTCCTCTGATGATTAACAAGCAAAGCCTTTCTCTCTTGGATGCACTTACTGGGTATAATGAAGCGGTAAGGATCGGACACATTTTCATTGACTGGTTTGAAACTGAATGGAGTAGTGGTGTGTGGTATAACGGTTGAGAATGAAAATACGAATTTCTCTTATAACTCAAACACCAGTTTAAATAGCCTAAACTACATTGGGAGCAGTGTGCAGTGGGAAAGTGTTTGAGGGGGGACCTTTTTCACTGCTGCACCACTAAACATGCATGCAGCGGAGCGGCTGTGTTGGTGGAGAAGCTGAGCGTCGAAAATTGCGAAAGTTCATAAAATGAAGCTGTTGCAGACGTTGAACATGATGACAGAAAAAAAAAGAGCTATATCTGTTGTCTGAAAATGCTTTGTTTTTAAAGTAGTACTATGTTACTTTAGGACCATTTTCTCAATTGTTTTGATGGCACAGTGACATTTATTATCAATAATCCTGGAACCGTTGTTGCCCTGCAGCGTCCCAAGGCTGATGAACTGCACTTCACAACTTTTGCTTCTGAGACGCTTTACAGTTGACTTTCGCTTTACGTAACACATCACAGACAAGCTACTGGATATTAACGCAATGGATGTTTTGAACGTGCACTGTTGCTGATTCATCAAACAAATGCAAGAGAGCATTATAGGAAGAAGAGAGGAAAAGAAAGAGAGAAAGGGACAGAACAAGAGATGAGACAAGAGTCAACATCAAACTGAGTTTTACTGGCTGGAGAGATCTCAGAAAAGAAACAGGATACAAGAAGAATGTTGATTTAGCCGTGGTTAGGGGGCGCCTTACAGAAAATCTGCCAAAGTTCAGTAGTGCTTCTTTAAAAGGACACACAAGGACAAAACAACCATTTACTGCTAATTATTTTAAACTAAAGTTGTCCCCAGAGGTGGCAAAATGAGCAATTTGCAGCACAACCTTAGCCACAAACATGATTTGGAGTACCAAGAATGTATGAAACTATGATGCACACCCCCCACATCTTCAGGTAAAAATTAAAAAGCTGGAGGACACTCAAGTCAGATGTCATTTAGTCTTGATAGCAAGAGGTACAGCTTTACGACAAAAAAAAGCAAGCAGAGATACTCAACACCATCACAATCCAAACAGCCAAAGACATGGATCTGATACTGTGAAGAAAGATGGATTCAGGGCTGTGATCAAGACCATGGAGACATTATGATCTGTATAACTAACACGTAGCGGCCATCAAATGCTTGATGTTTGTTTGCTACAATGTGCACTTCATTAACATATCAATTGCTCTTCTTTAAATGAAATGAAAAATACCTTATTTATATCATGAGGGAAACTGTAAAGTTGTAATAGGTTTATTTTTTCTTTTGAATCGACAGTCTAAATCTTGTTCTAGAGAGTGACAGCTATTGGCAGGAAGGACCTTCTGTACCTTTCTGTCTTTCAGTACTTGAAAAGTAAACAGCCACCTCTGTGGTTACGAGCAGACTCAAACAACATCTTCTCTGTTGCCTGACCTTTACCTAGAACTCATGGCCGGAAGAACTGGCAAGGGATCTGAAGCCTCCTTTTCCCATCAGTCCTGCCAAAGTGCCACATCACAGGTTTCATTTTCCATGTCACACCTAATTGTAGTCTACCAAGGTGCTGTGTCCACACCTGCAGCTATATTGGTCTCCAAACAAAACACAGGCACAGATAATGATCACACCCACATGTGGACACACAAACTCACTTGCCAATTAAATTGCACAGGAAAAGCACAGACAAGCACATGGACACAAATCCAAAGATATTTTTGTCAGAGGTAGGCCAGCGCTGATGTTTTTAAATGGCGGGGGCTGAAAGACTGCCAGGAAGCAGGGAGGATGTTCATGTGGCTTTAAGGAAGTGGATACAATCCACTCGAGTTCTCACCCTCTCATAACACCACTCTGCATGGTAGCCACCTACGCACTGACATGAAAATATCCTTAGCAGTGATTGCCATTAACCAAAGTGTTTTCAGACCATATTGCTCTTATGAAAGGAAGCTACAAAGCAAACAGCATCAGGACACAATTGTCAGCCATACATTGAAAAACAAACTGTTTTTCCATTATCATTACTAAAATATTCAATTATTTAAAGGAGAGATCAAATTTTTTACAATGACACAATTTTCTGAGGTCTTAATGAACCGTCTGTGAATGAAAGTTAGATTTCCTGGTCTTGTGTAGCATTATTTGCTAGTTGCTCTTGTTAAGTCAACAGTTTAACTAATAGAGCAATTTGGTGTTAACAGCTAAGTAAAAAGGAAGAACTAAAAGAGTTTCAACTTCACACTTTTGAGATAACAATAAAAGTGACATAAATTTACCCTCCAGATCTGAGAATGACATATTTTCAGATTCAGGGTACCTAAAACAAAGCATTTAGCTTTTTTTTTTAATGCTAATGACTCTAGACACCAAATCTACGCCGCCAGGAAAAGTAAAAGGGTATTTTTTAAAAATTTTTAAATGTACCATTTAAAAATGGATTAATCTTTCATCTCTTTTTTTTAGTTTAAAAGTTTCTGCAGTTAATTACAAAATGTTTCACTTCACAGATTTGTAATTAAGCATCTGAAAATAATTTTTCAGACTTTTCTATGATAAGGGAGCATGTTTTTGGTTAATCGCTGATGTGTTTTACATGACAACACATTCAGGAGTTGGGGGATTTGACAAAAAAATTTTAGTATATTGATCTTGAGAGCTGTATATAGTCTGTTTCCTTTTTGCAACAGAGATCAAACTGTTTTAGCTGCTAGAAGAACTTGGGACACACTTTTAATACAGGCCCAAATGAAAATATTGGTGTTGCTTTTTATGTGTGAGCAGTGTTGCCAGATCTGCTTATGATAAGTAGGGAAGGATGTGTTTTTTTTTTTTTTTTTCAATTTGCTGACAAATATTGACAGCTTTGGCCTGTGTTATTTTGAGCTCATTTCCTGTACAGTAAGATCCACTTCTCTCTTTCTTTCAGAATAATGAGTCGAAAGTAAAATGGTATCATCAGGACGAATTTGCTGCACCACACCACTCTATTGGTCCCCACCTCCACCAGACACATGAATTCAGTCAAAAATGCTCTTCAGGGTGCAAGAGACTAGGAAGACAAAAGTTACTGTAAGAAGCCATTTTTTACTATAAGATTTTTGACTGTAAGAATTCAACAATCTCACAAGCTGCAATACTCGGAGTGATGAAAATGATGAAGGTGCCTTATGTAGGATCAGAGTAAGAGTAGATAGACTTTTATTCATCTTACAAGGAGATGTTGTTGAGGGTGTTGGAGGAGGGTGATGGCTGCTGGAATGATCTCCGGTACCTTTCTGTCTTACAACGGACTTGACGAAGCCTCTCACTGATCACACTCTGTTGTTTCTTCACTGTGGTGTGCAGAGGATGTGAGGAATTGTCCATTATTTTGAGCAGCTTGTGCAGCATTCTTCTCTGGACAATCAGCTCCAGTGGCTCCAGAGTTATCCC
>JBBBVU010000010.1:10727277-10747563 GCA_037177055.1 Atherinosoma microstoma
TTTATGAGTAAATAACACACTAACATGGTTAAAAGCTCATAAAAGTCCATTTTTCATGATATAGCTCCTTTAAAGGTTTGAAGACATTATTGGAGGAAGAGAGGAAACTAATGTATAGCGCTTTTCTAGTCAAATGACAACTCAAAGCGCTTTGACACTACATATCTCATTCACCCATCCACACAACACATTCATACAGCACCTATATTGGAACATACTCGGTGCTTGGTATACCCAAGTCATACCCCCGATAGGCACATCGGGAGGCAGTGTTGGGTTCAGTGTCTTGCCCAAGGACACTTCGACATGTAATCAGGGGAATCGAACCACCGACCTCCTGTTTAGTAGACTGCTCTATCCACCTGAGCTACAGCCTCCCTAGAGCAAAGATAAGACAAGAGTTAATAAAATACTGTTTTTTACTATCTGGAGAGAGCTCACAGTACAGGTAGAATCCAAGATGGATGCCGAATTAGCCGTCAATAGGGGGCCATCACTAAGAAAATAGTAGAAGTTATATAGTGGGTTTTTAACACAAAAGAAAGTCTGTTGATTGTTTTAGAAATAAACTACTCTGTCGTGGCAGACATGTTTTACTAAAGCTCAACTCACTTGTAGTTGTAGTTTTGAGTTTCCTGGTTTAAAACACACTATTGAGGAATTGACCATTCCTTTTGCTTCTGACATGGTTTTAACAATAGTTAATGAAGTAACAGCCAATAAACTAAAGACTGTTTCATGGCACATTTCTTTGTGTGTTTCTGTGTAAGCATCGGGTGCATTTGGTAGTGTGATCATTATTGTTGTTGATGAAAGGGGGGCCCTGGAGAAAAAGTTTGGGAACCACTGTTATAGACCACTCTCAGTGACGTCACATTGTTCGTTATGCCGCCATGCAAAGCTTGCTGGGACTCCACTTCTGTTATCAAGTGACTGTTAACTGTCTTATCAAGCATGGCGGTAGTGGACTTCACACTTTCCAAACCAGTTCAGCACTTATGTGGTAACTAGACTCCAAAACTGCCCACTGACAGATATATTGCTACCCGATTTAGTTTACATTGATATTCACAAGTACATTGTCAATCAACAGTTGCAATTCATGGGCATAATTAAAAGCTTACAATTTATTAAAGGCTTATAAATTTGTCATGGCAAGATGGATATCTACGGAGCCCATCTGGTGACTTCCACAGCAAAAAAATCGCGGCTACGGGTTACTAATGTGATGCAACAGAATGTTAACTCGTCGCCACAACTGCGTGGCCACAAGTAATTAGTGTGGGAATGAGATAGTTAATTATCTCGTGGCAACGCATTAGTATCTTGTGGCCAAGACTTAATTATCTTGTGGCCACAACTTATTATTACTGTTCTATGTCACCAGATGAGCTCCATAGATTTAAGACTTTCATCTGTGGAAAGTGCCCCAAATAAAGTATTTCCTCTTCATGTCAAAGCTAAGTAAATGCTTGTACACACTACAGGATAATTGGGCTGATTTTTGTCCCGATCTCCCCCTTACGTTCAATGCAAGCAAAGGCCCGATTGTCAGACTACATCGTGTCTGATTATCCTGTGGTGTAGGGTGTGTTAACAGTGATTTCGTCTGGTCCGATCCGCTCGGAAAGCCTCAGAAGGAGAGATCGTGGATAATGAACATGTTTAATATTTACGACAATAAATCCTGTAGTGTGTGGATTTTTCCGAGAGGAGCCGAGCAGCTTAGTGTGTAATGTCAGGTCTATGGAAAAAAAGCCATCAAAACGCAAGCTGACTCAGCTGACTGACTGAAAAGGAAGTAAAAACAAACAAAAAATCATAACGTTCTAGTGGTTTGCAATGATTGTGGTAACGTTAGTGCTAGCTAGCACCAGTGCTAGCATCAAGCAAAGCCCTGCTCTCCAAGCTCTGTGTAATACTTCAAACTTTCAGCTGTCCTCAGCAATAACTCCGGAACGCGGCCGGATAAACGTGAACTCAACACTTTTTTTTTATTTTTTATTTTTTTTATGAACTACACATCCTTATTTCCTTGGAAACCATGGCGGCGGTGATTTAGAGACATCATCAAGTGTGATATCTCCAAATCTATGAAAGTTTGAAGAATCCTGTGGTGTGTACCAACCTTAAGAAAACAGCAGGCGCAGATAATGTTAATGCAATGTAAGTTGCGGGTGTCTCCATGTTATATTTAGAACATGCCAACTGTGTGGAAACATTGCTATTTTTAAGACTGTTTTGTTCATTGAAACCACAGAGGGAAATAAAGTTTGTAATCATTAAAAACACTGAAACACTGAAAAATGTCATCACCATATCTGGCATTTACACTGCGTATTTACACTGTGAGAAACTTTAGATTTTTTGTTCATTTGCTGCTTCACATGAAACACAATTTACATATAATCTTATTAATTGACTGTCCTCCTGATTACACATGAAAAACATTTTTGCTTCAATTTCTAGTTGGATGAACAGGACTGACGTTCAAGAATTAAATGAATGAACAAGACTGTTTAAAAAAAAAAAAAAAAGTTAAGGTCTTTCAAACCTTTCCAGGTCATCCTGTTGCATTCTCTTCTCTGGAGTACAGAAATCACAAAGGCTGGGGACAGCTGGTTGTCCCACTTTTACCTAAGGAAAGGCAAAATTTGTCTCAATAGATGTCCATTAACATCAGACTAACCTAAAGTGAATGGTCCCGAATTGCTATAACATTAAACCACTTCGGTTAGCTGCATTTTAGCAATGTGTTGTCTTTACATTTTCATGAATAAATATATTCAAATGAGACTAGTTTGTAAAATTAAATCCCATCCTTGGGATATTAGTTGAAACATCGAAAGGTACATCACAGATGTACTATTATTTTTATTATCTATTATTATAAAAAGCTAGCTGTAGCTGCCATGCCGGTAGCAGTATTCTCACGTCACTCCAATTTTGTTCCAGTTGCACTGGCTCCCTATTCACTACAGAGTGCATTTTAAAATCCTGCTTTTAACATACAAAGACCTACATCACCAAACACCAGATTATATCCGGAACCTTCCACAGCCCTGTGCTCCCAGCAGGTTTGTAAAAAAAAAAAAAAGAAGCAGCCACCATCCCATAACAACCAACATACAGGCCTAAAGAATGTGCAAACTATGTAGTAACTATAATATAATAATAGCATATATATATATACGTTTCTGGCGAATCACTGATCTTTAAGAGGACTGACATGCTGATTCCGATTTTGGCCAATACCGATTTTAATAACTGACAGCATACGGCTTCAATGTTCCAATGTTATTTTATTGAAAAACAATTAATAGTGATCATGAAAGCATACAAACTATGAGGTTTTGTTCTCAAATATAAATGAAAAGTTTGGCCAATGAGGTTTGTTGTATTGAACATGCAGCCTCTTCAGGGAGGAGCAGGAGAGGAGGAATATCCTGATGCCCTAACCTGGTCTTAATATCCCTAACTCTTTTAACTCTTGTCTTTATTTTGCACCCCAACCATAATTTATTTGGCCTTGCATGAATTACAAATTGCAAATAGTTTTCTTCTACTGCATAAAGTCTGCCGATTGCACATAAGGATTGACCAATCACCGATCCCCCAAAATTAAGGAAATTGAGGTAGATCGCTCGGTGCACCCTTAATATATGATTTAAAATATACTTAAAAATGTGCACAGTAACTTAATCCAACATATTTTAAAAATGTGCAGAGTGCACACAATCTCCCATTAACGTTTTTTTAGTTTACACATACTTAATATCAAAGTGCAATATTAATTACTTAAGTATTTACAAAAATAATATTTGTGAACATTTGAAACAAAAAACTGCCATCCTATGCAGAAAAGGCACACATTCTTTACAAACTACCTATAAAGAGTCCAAGTTGCTTAGTAATTCTAAAATCAAACATAAATAAAAGTACACATACATGATTAACCTTTAAGGGACAACTGTGCCAGATATCAGCTATAATTATAGAACTTGTTGTACCTTGTGCTAGGGCTGCTGATGCGGAGGCCATTGTACCACTGGATGCAGGCTATCCCAGGTCTTATTCCCCATGAATCTGAGATTAAGTTGATGGTGCAACTGGGAAAATAATTAATGTATGCATCATATTTTTCATGTACAGTGTGCATCACATAGATGTTAGGAAGGCCCCATCTGAAATGTACTGCAACCAATATGTGATCATTTTGTCAATATTAGCAAGTTGGAAGATTCACTATTAACAACTCAGTGAGAGAAATTCCCTCTACCTCCATAAGTGGAGGCATCCGTCTGAACAGGGCTTGGAAAGGTAAGCAAAGCACCCTGAGGGAGAAAGAAAAGATATGGAGAGAATCATCATGACCATATTTTTCCTGATTTTGATATTTAAAAGGAATCCAGCTGCTTTCATAACGAGCTATGACAAACAATTCAATTCATCTTTACTTTACAAACAAAACTTTTATATTTTTACACAATTGTTTTCATGACTGAAGCTCCTCTTCATTTTGTAATCTCTGTTCTTCTCCTCCATCCATCCCCCTTTCTTTCCTCTCTCATCATCTTCCTCGCTCTTTTCCTCCCTCCATCCACACCCATCTTTAATTGAAAAACACCCCAAGCTAATGTTTAGTTTTAGTACACGGACTCACTACTTGTAGCTTTACAGCATCAGATTTAAGCATTCTGCTGTTTGGGAATTAGACACCGGATGCTTTAATTTAAAGCATTGTCTTTAAAGCCTTTAAAGACAGTAAAAAAGCTGAAGTAAATGGATACTACTACACATGAACACCAAAGTATGGTATCTTGGGGGTCGTGGCTCAAAATGTTTGGGTACCACTGGTCTATATTGTAGTTAATTAGGTTCTTGTGTTATCATCCAGTCTATACTGGCCAGAAATATCTGTTGCTCTTTATGCACCCTACATTATTTAGTAATCATATGTAACAGATCATACAGCTTTTAAAAAGTCTATTTTTACAATAATAAACTGGAAAAATATTTGATTAACCTGCTGGTTAATTCGCAGGAATTCTATTGACAATCAACGTATTTCCAGCAAATAAATTATGAAAAGATTTCTCCAGTAATTCAGGACTTTTCTTTATTTTCTGACATTTTATAAACTAAACAATCAGTTTTAAAAAAACCTCTGAGAAGTGAGTGAGAAGAATCATAACATGAAACCAGTGCCTCACAGGGTTCAAGCAACACTTTCCGTAAGATGGCAGATGTCTTAAGAAGCTTACCCAGTCAGGTAAACATGCTCACCAGCTTGTAGTCGATAATCTCAAGCAGAGTGCATGCTGGTACATGTAGGCACTGTGCCTGAAGCATTGTGGTACTTCTCAAGTCAACATTTCTAACCTGACTGGGGTCATAAAATGATCCAGTGTAAATCTTTTGTGAGAACCTTTGTCTTGATGTGAACAGCAAAACTCTGAGGCGATGTTTTCAGCTTTATGATTGACAGACAAGCTTGACTCTCTCATGCTCTCTTCAGATGGGTAATTGTGTCACAACCAAGACTCCATGTGTTTGTTCAGTCATGTGTTTGGCTCCAGACACAAGGATCCTGGTTAATAGTTTTTCCTCTAAGCCTGTTGCCACAGCTGGTCTCTGAGGATGCCAGGGCATCACACGTCCCCTGTTACCTTAGGTTAACCCCCTTTACCTTACACACTCCCTGGTTTTACGTGCGTGTCAGGGAATCAGAGTTACTTTTATCAATAAGAGCAACATGTGAACAGAAGATGAGATATGTTAGTAGCTTTGCCCTCCATTCACATACACAGTGCATGAAAGATAGCATTGAACATGTGAAAGAAAGGTAGTGAGATGGAATCTGATAAAGAATTTATGCCTTTGTTAGGTCTTGAGGTTTGTAAATATTGCTTTATGTAATAGATTAATTACTTACAGTACTGTGCAAAAATATTTAGTCACCCTTTATTTCTTTACATAACAGGGGAACATGAAATAGGTGCAGACATTGTATTTCTATTAATAATTGCACATCTCAGTGCATGAGGCATATGTACAATTATTGTATATCAAGCAAAACTGCACATTCTTTTGAAAAAGATCAGTTTCTAGGAATGGACTGCAAATGATTAAAAAAATTGTCGCTCAACACCACTTTAAAACATTACAAGTAACTCTGGCTTGTTTCAAGCAATGTATGAATAAATAAGGGTTTTGCTCAAGACTTTTGCACAGTACAGTGTATTCCTATTTTTATCCTGTGGAATACCATAAGTTATCCTGTTGGTAGGTTGGAACCTGCCTGGAAACTCACTCGGTACTTTTGTTTTGCACTCATCCCCACATTGACAGTGACGTAACTATGTAGCACTGGCAAATTCTAAAATTACACCAGTATCAGTCTGAAGAAGCTCAAAACTTTTTATTGGATCTGTTTCTCCTTTCTGGTGCTTTAAGCACATCTCTAAGCTAAAGTACTTGATTCAGCATTTTCAGTCTGTGGGTCAGTGCTGCTGCAACCTACTTCTAGGAACGTGACAGCAGTGTCTCCTGACGTCAGCCTAATCTGATCCTTCCTTTCTTTTACTGTCTGTTATCCTGTCATCCTCTTAACATTTACTGATTGGATTTTCAAAACACCTGCTTATTTTTACTCTGTTGATGATGAACTGCTTTCCCTGCTGTCCATCCTCTGTGATCATTCTGCTTTTTATGTACAATGTAAATTCAGGTTAACAGAAAACCTGGTTGAAGTGCATTTACATAAGGTAACAACTCTCCTGTACTGTACATAACAGCAATAACTAAGAGTACAGCAATCACTCTCCTTGCATAAGCAGATGGACTGTACACTCTGGAGAGGTCTGACTGTGAGCAGACCATTAAAATGACAAAAAGAACACAAAGCGTGGGTGCACCATGCATTTTGTGCTGGACTGGCTGGATGCAAACAATGAAAGACCTGCAGGGCACTGCTGGATCCACAGTGCTTCTCCCTCCATGAGTCCTTTACTTCAGCTCCAATGAGACAGAAGTCACACAGGCTTTTGTGTCGTAGCCAAAGCTTTATCCCCCTGATGGCTTGTTGACTTTTCCACTGAATGTCAGGTTACCAGAGCTCTATAGTTCCCTCTTTCACTTTTCTACTAAAGTTCAGTCTATTTAAAGGGAAGCTTGCAGGAGTCCAGTCTGTCATTTTCAAGATAAAGATTGCTACAACAACCTGTTGAATGAACCAAAAACATTTGCTCAAGTTAGAATAAAAAAGCAAAGCAGTTATGTATTTTATTGCCCCTTGAGCTTTAATTTACCCACCAAATAGCAGAAATGAAAGGCTGTTACATACCCCACAAGAATGGAGAACTTTGCTCCAGTTCTAGAGGTAGTGAGAACAAAATAACATAATTTGTTTCTCGCAACCTTAGTTTGGCAGTTCTTACAGCTTGTTCTCGAACCATGATCTGGGCAGATCTTTTTTTCTCATGTGGTGTTTGAGAACTATTGTGTGATTGGTCATAAATTTGAAGTGGGTGTGGTTAATGTGGAAAAGTGTGAAGCAGAAAGTTGACATTTCTTCTTTTTGCTGATTCAACGAGTTTGAATGGATTGTTTCAAGGAATAGCTGGCCAAAGTGATGAGAATTCACGTAAATCTATACAGCTGGTGAGTCATATAAAGACACAGACAAATTCTCGTGAAGTATGAAATAACCGGGCCATTTTGTCCTTGCCACCTCGAGAAAAAAAAAGGAAGTTCTCTGTTCTTACGGCATATGTAACTAGCTTAACAGAGAAGGATGCTGACCAACTGAGATCAGCAATTTTCAAACCTTCAAGGAAGTGATCCGTGCAAAACTATGGCATGCTTTTAGCCAGCTTCTTTTGGTTTCAACTAAAGGTTTACAGACCACTTTTTGTCACACTTAATTAAATCCTTGGCCTGCTCTCCCTTTCTTATGACTTCATGAGGAATCTTAAAATAATCTTGATCAGTGTCATGATTGACATGATTGGTATAACCCAAAACAACACAGTCACAAGGCATTTTCCTGTAATCAAGAATATATTCTCACCACACATGCTCTGGTCAACAATTCACAACTTTCATGGCACATATATTGTCACTTGAAACCCAACCATTTAAAATTAAGCATACATTTGTCTTATCATTTACATATGTTTAATTTCTTCGGTTAATCAATCTTTGAAAGAAGCATTTTTGTTTACCTTTGTGTTTGTATTTATGTGTGTAAGTGTTTTGGGAAAGCCCTTCCTCTTAAACCTACACCCCAAACCTCTAATCTGAAAGGAACAAAGGCAAAAACAAACAAACAAAAAAAAAGTTTCTATCCTCCTGTTCCTCCCATCCTGCTCCCACTAATTCCCACCAGGTGTTGGTGAAGCCCCCACGCACTCACCTTCAATTCAGTAACACACACTCCTCACATCATGCTTTTGTAATCACTCAAAATGCCCTAATCAGACTTCTCTCCCTGGTTTGGGAGCAGAAACAGTTTCTATCTGGCAGTTGTTCCTTCAGCTTTGGCTTCCTTCCCTCTGGGTCTAGCCCTCTTCCCTGGACTCTGTCACCCTCCCTGCTGCTGCATCCAAATGTTCTAGGTTCATCTGTCAGCATGTCTATCCCCAGACTGAAGAATCGGAGGAGAGGGAAGACAGGAGGACGATGACAGACAAGGGAAGGCAAGAAGAGCAGCCGACAACCTCAGCACAGTCAGTGCTGTCAGATAATGTTCTAATCTGCTTCCTGGAGAGATAAATGATTAATTTTATTTTACTGATTTTGTGATGGTTAGGTACTTTATATGCAGGAAAAGATTGAACCACTCTGTTCTTGCTTTGCCAGTGGAAGAGGACCTCAAACTTCCGCTTCTTTTCTTTGTAGTTTCATCTGATGAGTTGCCAGCCTTTGTAGCTGTAAACGGTTTTCCAGATAGCCTTTGTGTAAGAGGCACGTACTGGACAAACGCTGATCTTCCCATGGGAAGCCAAGTGTCTTCTACCAGTTTCCTCTCTGAGGCCGTGATTTCACGCATCATCAATCCTGACCTGTGTAACCCAACAGGAACCCTTTGTTCTTGAGATCAAAGAGGCTTTAGCAGACCAGAGATCAATCAGCGATTGATGGCTCAAAGCAGATTCCACCCGTTTGGAAAGCCATCAATACCGTGACCACAGGAAAGGATTCACTCTTGGCTTAATTGATTGATTAGATTTTGCCTTTTTCCTCTACTTCCCACTCCTAAAAATAGATAAAAAGAACCAAATAAAAACGAGATATAAATATTATTTGCCAAATATGAAATTTCTTTTGACTAACAAAAACAAGAACTAGCAAGCCTAGTCCATTTTTCCATACAGAACAGCTTCAGTCCCTTGATGTTTGAGGATTTCTTCACATCTCATTTACAACATTTCTTTTGGATTTACTTAGACTTGTCATTCCATCTTCTAAAACAATGTTTCCTTCTTTGATTTGTGTGCTTAAGGTCATTGTTTTACTTTATGATCTGCTTTCTCCTGAGAATCAAGTTGCATAGAGATTTTCCTTTGGAATTTACTGCTTGAATTCAGAACTCTAAATTATTTTTTATCAGAGATTGCTTTGCTTTTCTGTTGCGTAGATAATTGCTCACAAGACAAATGCTTACAAAACTAATAGAAAGAGACAAATGTTCACAAATTGTTTTACAATCTTTATCTTTATCAACTGAACCTTCTGTTGTATATCTCATAAGACTTATCACATACTGTAGGCCTAAGAATGTGAGAGGATCACATTTAAAAATATTTTGCACAGAAACAGAAAAAAACATCTGTTAGAAAAACAGACAATTTAGCATGTTAGTCATGTTTCCCTTGACCTGGATAAAAAGAAAAAAATTGTAAATGTCTCAGCTTGTAATATTTTTTCTATCTACTACTAGCAAACTGTAAAAGGGCAGCAATATTCTTGTGGAAGAGCACTGGATTCCTCTTTGCAACCTTGTTATGCACTCTGTTTTTCCATGTTTTCCAGATGGACTATTATTGAAGTTTCTTTGACTTTGTCAACAATAACATATCTTGTTCTTTAAGTAGCCTTTGTTGGTCAACTTTTCAATGGGAGTGAAAGCATTGTCTTTAATGTCCTCTTGACTTTTTTTTAGTCCAGGCTCCTTGAAATAAAAAAATGTTTTAAGCTCATTTTTAAATGGTTTGCATTGGGCAGACATTTAACATACTTTAGCCATATTGGATCATATTTTTGTCCATTATCTTAAAAAAAGATTTCTGTAGGCTCAGGTACAGTGCTTAAGGTTGAGCAACCTTGAGTCCATATCCGGCTTACGTTTGATCTAGCAAAGACTCATTAACTAAACAGGCTTTAACCCCTCCACCTTCTTCCTGAATTGAGAGGGAGGAGAGGATGAGAAAGGGGGCTGTGTTGTGGCTAAGTCATGATCAGGCGCCAGGAAGTGAGTTTTTCACATAAACAATGAAGACTCAGCACTTTCAGAGCAAGTCGCAGAACCGTCTGCTCACATGAAACTCATAAACAACCTAAAATGATAATGTTAAGCACGTATCAGTGACCACACAACAGTTCTGATGGCCTGTACACTAAGTACACAGTCAACCCTAAAACTATATCTTGAAAGTAATGTCACTCAGTGGTGAAGCAAAGCAGTGAAATCTGGGGAGACTTAATAGTGAGTAGTAAGCACAGGCTAAGTCCTGATAGTTGCACTGAAATAATACCATCTCCACACTGATTAGCCTATTTGTAGAACAGCAGACACAGCAAAGTAAACCATCACAATCACCACCTGGAATTGAGCATATTGACTCAGTTTATTGTCCTTGTTTGGTTTCCAACTGTAGACAACAGTTAACTTACAGTGCTCAAAAAGTCATTCAAAAGTCATTCAGGTTCATACCCAAAGGCGTGCAAATGTTCAAACCTTTGGGGTTCAGTACCCAGCAGCTTAAGCTTTAATCCCCAAAGAGTAAAATTCTGCTCTTCTTTACATAAGTGAAGAAACAGTAAATTTATATTTTATCCCTCTTTTAATGTCTGGAGAAACAACCCAATTAATCATGATCTAAAACAGATGGAAATCCTCAGCTTCCTGAATTGTTTTAGAGAAGTAGCGTTGTTAGTAATTATATCCTTATTAACTCAGAAATGTTATTCGGCCCGGTAAAAAATAAAAGCAGGCAGGTGGACCTTTGAATAAAATCTGTTTTTTACAGACAGTATCCTGTAGCCTGTAAAGTAATTTTGGCTAAAGACCAGCAGCTGGCAGTGGGACGGTAATGTTTGATCCTCACTGCAAGATACTGTCACAGTTGAGCCTTACTTGGCTGAACGGCTTTGTACTTAAGAGGCATTAGTGAGAGGGAGATCTTTTAAGACTTTGCAGCCACACACGAGACTTGTGGGCGGCTGGCCCTGTGCAGGGCTGATGGGGCTGATTGGATTGAAAGAGCATGGCAGTGCTGGCAAGGGTAGAAGTTGGGTCATGGGTAGGCGTTAGGCCGGACTGGGATATGAAAAGAGGAAGCTGAGGAAGTGGTTGAGGGTGGGAGGTGCTGACAAAAGCAATTCTGACCCTGAGGGTGTAGGTTAAAGTTGGGGCAAAGTGCAACCAGCTGCACCAGAGTTTGTCATAAGACATGGTAATAGTCCTATATTTGTATAATATTATAATATAATGGGTGGAAAGAGTGCAAAAATGCTTTATAAATGTATGTAATAATAATTAACTGTACCTGTACATGTGTAATGACAATAAATTTAATCCTATCCTATCCGAATTACAGTCTGTTTATTTACAGATGTTTTTGTGTGCGTGTGCCACCCCATGTTATGCGAAGTAGCTCAGTGATGACAGTTGGTGGCCCCGGTTGCAGGGCAGTGACGGTGTTAATCGTTGTATCTCAGGCAGTTGGCTAATGGCTGTCGACTCTTAGCATTAAGTGGCCGTCTGCTCACTGTCATTGTGTGTCACTGTCACAGCTGTTGAAACGCTGAAAGGAAATCTGTCAGCGGATTTCAAGTCAATGTATCTTTAACTGGACGATGTATCAACAAATAAAAAATGACAGCAATTAGAGATATGTTTAAGTCAGGTGATTTGGTGCACTTAAAAAATAGCAACAATTTGAGTGGAATTTTAGATCTGGTTCCAAAAGGAAAAAAGACAATGAAGTGTGTAAAAATATATTTATGTCCAACCAGTTTGGTTGGAGTATTAGTCATCCCAGATAGGAAAAATGTTTGGCCCAAATTTGGCCTTGATTTACAGCATTGCATAAATGTGAGAGTTACTGCCAAAACTCAGCCACATGACCAGCACATGTGGCCGAAAAGGAAATTGCTATAAGCAAGGCTTCCCGTACTAGGACCATTTCAAGCCCACAAAATATTTGCCATAATACATGTCCAGGCCAACAAGTGGCATCTGAACCACATGTGGCCCACAGAAGACTTGCCATAATCCTAGTCAGGCTGGAAACTGTCATCTTCTCCACTCCTGGTCCATACAACACTCGCCAGTGCCGTAACTGAGACATAAGTGACTTTCACTTCCTGTGTCTGTAGAAACAAAGGAACTGGCCATTTTCCATGGAATAAATTGCTCTTCCACCAGAATGAAAAGAGCACTCAAGCTTAACTTTAAGTCAACAGTCTTCAGTGTCTTTTCAACACATCATGTGGAGGACAACTTGTCAATAATGTCAATAAGATGATTGTCTATTGGATTTTTAAGCTGAAGTATAATGCATTAACTAATTAAAAAAAAAAAACAGGCATAATTTGTAATTTGTGCAAATGCAGGTCAGAGTGACAACACTGACCTGTCACACCAAAGAACAGTTAATGATTAAACTGACAGCTCGTAAAAATGGGTGTTCACAGGACATGTAGTTCTTTGTAAAAGGATTTCCTTGAGCAGGTTGTTCCAAAGGTTAGTTATTACAGATCTCAACTTTGTAACATATAAATTAATTAACAACTTTTCAAAACCATAGTTATTGTTTATCTTCAGAAGAGTGTGAGGCTTTTTGCTTTGTGTCATTCTGAATTGAAATTAATTTCTTCTCCACCACTCAGTCAGTCAAAGGCCATCTCTTGTGTTAACTGCTCTAAAGGAGATGGAGTGGAACGAGGTCTGTCTCATGGGCTGACTCCAGTTTATGAACAAAAGTGGTCACTGTGTGTGTCTGTGTTAGTAAGTGACACTCTGGGTGGTCCACAGCTATACCACACTTGGGGGTTCTGGGGTCAAATCAAGCGCAGCCAGTTCTTGTTTGTTCTTTGTTCAATTCTTTACCTTAACTAACATTTTCAGAGCTCTGAAAAACCCTCTACCAAACCATGTCAAGGGACTCTGGAGGGTTATTTCACCTTGAAGATTGTTAAACATGAGATGTGAAAGATGTAGCACTAAAAGAGGAGACAAAAAGGCAAATCTGCTCATAGTTATTATCAAATTATAAGCTTCATTCATTCATAATCCTCTTCACTTTTACATCAGGGCACACTGAGACCTCCTCTGCCTCCCATCCAGCCTGTTTGTTTCCTGCAGTCAGGTGAAGAAGCAGCTGGAGGGACTGAACCAGAACAAGGCTGCAGGTCCAGATGGTGTCAGCCCCAGGGTTCTGAAGGTCTGTGGAGAACAATATGTCAGATTCTAAAGCACCTCTTTAAAGGGACATTGTGTAACAATTACTGCCATTTCACATTGGAATTGTGTATCACATTCTAACGTATAGTGCATTCCAGCACCTCACATTCTTAAACACGTTTTGCAAAAACGGTAGCCCCAGTGTGTCAAAAAGCCTTAACAACACCGACAAAAGCAAGTCATCCGATAGTTCATGGAGTGTTCACTCAGGGAAAGAGGTCTGTGATTTCATAAAAATTGCAAACTGCATCCCATCATTAATGCGAGTGTGAATAGGCCAAAACAAAAAAATGAGCTGGGAATTATGGCTTCAACACAGGGGTCGTTCACAAGTTGTTTAAAACAGCGACAGAAAAATCTGAGGAAGGAAACCCTTTGTTCAGAGAGTCTTTACCGACTTCTGATCACTTCATAAGTGAAATGTTCCCTAATTTCAAAACTTTGGCTAAAGTGGCGCTTCTATTTCCAGTCTCCAGTGTGGCAGCAGAGTGCGGATTCAGCCTCCAGAACCTCAAAATAGCCATGAAAAGTCATCTGTCCCAGGCAAAACTCCAAAAAGTCCATTTAGTAACAGCGTGAATTCTTCGCCATCTGTGCTTCTCTGCTACGGCTACAACATGAGCTGCAGGGGGTTATCCAAGATTTCACAGACACCTGGACAGAGGTCTCACTCTGACTGATTTTCTAGAACTAAATTTAACTCATCTCACTCCAACATATTCTTTTAATATTAACTTACTGAAACTATTTTTTAGCTTCCTTATTCACTTCACTGTACTATCAGGTTCAGCACACACGAAAAGACCTCTCGGACCTCACAGCAAGCTGGGCTGAAAGCCGGTGGGAAGGCTTTATAAGCGCCCTTTACTGGGACAAAAAGCCGGTGCTATGTTGAGTCCAGTTTCTCCGCTGAGATCCGCTGACCATCGGGAGGTTTCCCGTTTTAGAGCAGCGGCAGACTATTGAGAAAATGGCATTTGCAGTTTGCCATGTTTGTATCTCAATGCTGCGGAGTTATTCCGCGTTGGTACTATTTGTCCCTTACCGACGGCGGTAGTTTCAAGATGGCAGACCGTCATGGCGCTTCCCTACCGGCTTACCTGTCTTGTATGAATAAATCTGAAATTTTTCACTTTCGAGAATGTGTCACATCATTAGATGAGGTCATAATACACCAATGATAACAAATTTATACATGCAGATATTGATTTTGGCCAGTAAACAACAAAAACTGTTACACAATGACCCTTTAACATTAGCCTGAGTCAGACAATGGTTTCTGTGCTGTGGAAGACACCCTGCTTTGTTATGATTCCTAAAAAATCTCATCCATGCACTCTCACCATTTATCTTCACACTGTACACCAATACAACGCTGTTATCTGCAGAAACACTTTTCTAACTCTGCAGTTGTGGGGTGTGTCAGTGATGGACAAGAAGCTGAGTACAGAGAACCAGTCAATCAGTTAGTGGTATGGTGCTGAATATATTACCTCATCTTTAACACACACAAAACAAAAGAGATGATTGTGGGTTTTGGAAGGAATATGAGTAAGCAAAGCACTGTTTAAATCTTGGAAGATGAGGCAGAGGTGGTGGAGGATTACAAATACCTGGGGGGTTTAGCTGGACAACAGATTACATTGGAAATGCTACATGGAGGCTGTCTACAAGAGGAGAGAGAGCAGGCTCTATTTCTCGACGAAGCCTGGACAGATAGATATTCCCAATATCTCAAACTATAGCACAGGGTTTAAATATTTGTTTTTCAGATATCTGTTTTGTTCTAATGGAGCAACTCATACACTGTATGAGGGCAATATGATTTGACCAAATGGGCAAAATAAACTTGGTGGTTTAAATATGTAAAGAATTTGAATTATGTGTCATGGTCTTCACAGACATCAGATCTAAACCCTTGTAAATAATTAAGGTAGATTTTGACCCACTATCAAATGACCAATTGATGGGGTCTTTTTAAAGGTGGTGTTCCATCCCTTGAACAGATGTCCAAAAACATTTAATTTAATCCCATGACTCAAAAAACAATGCACTGTAAAGAATAATATTTTTTATTTTGAAATAAATGTTATATTAATAACTAAATTGATAGTGATCATCAATTTATATTTCAACTTGAGATAATTCCCATTAATCCTGTATTCTGGTGAATGCGTTTTACTGCAACTTTCTTTTATTCCTGACATCATTTTTGTGAAAATAGTTGGAGACAGTGTTGAGTGCTGTTGCTTCACACACTATTTATCCATGGGACTTGCATCATCTCCAGTGAGTGTTAGTGTGTGTTTGGGAGAATGAAAGAAACAGGGACCACAAAATAAAATAATATTTCACTTTGGCAAAAAAAAAGACTGCACCAGAGTCCTCTGTGTTTGATGGGCGAACAGAGTGGGTTGACCACCCACTATAGAAACTTCATATCACTCTTCTACTAACTGCCTGCTCAGATTTTGATAGCTTTAAAGTAAATATGTTGTGGGGAAATCAATAAAATTCAGCCAGAAACTATCAACTGTCAAATAAATCACTTGACTGCACAAAAACATTTTTTCAAGCCAGATAGTGTGGAGAGGAAGGAAATTGAACGGGGATAAAAGTGGAGAAGGAAGAGGAGAAATTTATCCATACTCATTTTCTATACAGACTCCCTAAAGGTTTGGCACACACAACTGTGGGCTAATTGTAAAACTGATATGGAACATGAAATAGTTTTTCTGCCATCACTACCGAAGCAGAGTTGAATGTGAGGAGATGGAAGACACAGAGGCCTGCTGTGTTTTCCTTTAAAGAAATGAACGGGTTACAGAAGAGAAACGGATTTAAAGCTACTTTGCCTGCCTCTATTGTGAATGAAATCATGCAAGAGTCAGATCATAGTGAATATGATCATAATATTACACTGTTTGATATGATAATACTTTTATACAATACACTAACCGGCCACTTTATCAGGTATAGCCTACATTTTCTCAATATCCAGTGAGTGGCAGTTGCTTGGACCAATGAGTTATAATTTCAGTTGTACAATCAGATGATAGGGTGAGAATTTGGTGGAATCAGAATAAAAGCATGGATCCATGCCTTGTATCAATAGTTTAGGCTGCTGGTAGTGTAATGGTGTGTGTGTGCCACTTTGTACCAGTTGAGCATGGTTTAACTACCACAGCCAACATGAGTATTGTTTCTGATCATGTCCATCCCTTTATGATCACAGTGTACCATCTTCTGATGGTTACTTCCAGCAGGATGTCACAAAGCTTAAATCATCTCCAACTGTTTTCTTGAACATGAATGAGTTCACTATACTCCAGTGGCCTCCACAGTCATCAGATCTCAATCTAGTAGAGCACCTTTGGGATGTGGTGGAACGAGAGATTCTCTTCATGGATGTGCAGCCGACAAATCTGCAGCAACTATGTGATGCTATCATGTCAATATAGAGCAAAATCTCTGATGAATATTTCCAACACCTTGTTGAATCTATGCCACCAAGAATTAATGCAGTTTTAAAGGCAAAATTGGGTCCAATCTAGTACTAGTTATGTGGAGTTAAGTGATCAGTTTCTTCATGTCTAGTCCATATGCTAAATAATTGTTTGCCTTCTTATGCAATAAGTAATACAGTTGTATTTTTATATCAACTGCAAAAACTCAACTGATTTGAACTCATCAATGAATTGGTTTGTTCATGGAATTGGCCCAAGGCCCTGCACCTAAAAAAAACATAAACCAATACATATTTTTAGAGGGAAACATATTTAGAGGTGATAAAACTTCTGCCTTTCTTTTATATTCTATATCCACAATGCACTTCTACTTTGCCCAAAGGCCAAGAATTCAAAGGCCAGGACACAGTTTATGGTATTGATCTTGTGCAAAGCATGTTTTAGCAAACACAGCTTGCCTGTGTTTTTGACGTCACACACCTGTGGCTGAAAGGCATGCAGTGTGATTTGTGTCAAAGGGTTAGTGAAGATCGTAAAAATAAAACAAAAAATTTTGCTCATGGGAAAATGTTCTGATAATCCATCCTTGAAAGAAAACTGTTATTTACAAAGTTTTAATTCAACTCTACTCAGATTTATACATCACCTTTCCAACTTACACATAGATCACAGCACTTAGTAGACATTTTCATACATACAATACATGCCACAAACACATAAATGTGGACATAAATAAATTAAAAAAAACATTAAAAGAAAGAACCAAAACAATTACCAATTCTGATGGGTACGCTGTGGTGATAAAGGGATACACATGGTCAGCAACAACACTCAGTATGCTGTGGTGTTTAAACCATGTTGGCACTAACGTGTGCAGAGAACATATCCCCACACCATTACACCACATATCAACCAATAGCGTAATAACTTGTCACATTATTGGCTGCTGGTAGTGTGTTTTGTTAATGGCTTTATTACTCTTAAAATGACCTAAACCTCTGCTTGGTTGTGAATGTTCTGGAAAAGCAGAATTGGAAAATAACTTGCTTTTTCATAATTTGGCTCAGCTTAATGTATTCATATGTAGGAAATGTACCATTAGACTGCCTTAACTTCCATCTCATGCTTAATGCAGGTTTCTTTCTGTGGTTTGATAATAATAACTGCAATTGCAGCCCAATTACAGGGGCTCCTGCACTTCACACAACAACCAGCAAATCACCAGCAAACAACCACATAATTGCCCTTATCCTGCTTGCCATGCCAGAATCTGGGAGGTCATTACCCATGCTGCTTTGGGGCCTTTTCCCTTTCCCAGCATTTGTCACATTCCTCCCATTCTTGAGCCTTACTTGCAGTGAGAGCTTCAGACCGATGGAAGGATATTTATGTGTCTGTGTTTGCGTTTGGGACTGAAACAGCTGCTGCGGAGTGACAGGTCCTGCCTGAACTTGCATGTCTCGACTCATTTCCTGACATGCGGTGGGTGTCTTCTAGGGGGAAAGATTATTCGGATGTTAAGGAGGGTGAAAAGGGGCCACATGGAGCTGAGATGCAACAAGTTCAGACAGCATCAGCTACTATCATGTTTTCACTTGTCTCCTGTTCTTTTTCTCATTACAGAAACCTTTCTGTCTCAAAGTGTTGATGAAAATTTTCTCCAAATGTTGGAGATTTCAGACAACTTCCAGTGTTTCTAACTAATGTCATGGGTTATTTGAGTAAATAGATTTTAATATGTACCTGTTCATGCTGCTGTAATAGAGAGTTATCATTTTTATGCTTCCTCATTCTAAAAACAATAAAAGTTAAACCTAACTATATGCCAGTCATTGGGTCCCCACAAGGAATGTCGATGGTGCAACACAGCTGAGATAGTTTGGAAAATGCTAAATGATGGAAAGAGAAATAATTAAGAGTGATTTTCACATTTACTTGCAGTCAGTATAAATTGAGGATGCCAAATGAAGCATTTCAAGTCTTATTTTGTCCCATTATTCCTTTGGGACAAGACTTCAGGCAGGCTGGCCAGTCCAGTACCACATACTCAGTCATGTCTTTGTAATGGGTGCAGAATGGCGTTTAGCATTCATTTGTTGAAAAATGCATGGATGACCGTGGAAAAGATGCCTTATTGTCTGGCAGAATATGCTGCTCTAAAATATCTGCATTTTTACACATCAAAGCTGCCAGCTCACCATCAACTCCATACCATCACAGAGCTTTTGGACTTGTTTCTGATAACTGTCTGGATGGCCATTTTTTTATCTTCTACAAAACAAATTTAGCACACAGATTCATCTAACCATGTCTCCACTGTGCGATGCTCCAGCCCAGATTCTTTCAATTCCAGAGAAGTTGATGCCGTCTCTGGACAAAATTAACATATGGCTTCTATTTTTGTACAGTAAAGTTTTAAGCTGTATTTCTGTCATTGTAGTCATTGGCTCAGACCTGAACTTCAGAAGTTATTGAGACAGTTATGAAGTCAGCCTATTATCACTTAAAGAACAGAGGATTAAAAGGACTGATGTCTCCGCAGGATTTAGAAAAACTTGTCCATGCATTTATCTTTAGTAGACTAGAATACTGTAATGCTGTCCTTACAGGTCTCCCGAAAACGTCCATCACTGTCACATAGAGTGAGAGTGGACCCAAGGAAAACGTTAGAGGTCAGGTTTAAAAATGGTTGGAGTGACCAGGTGACTGGAAGCTGTTTCTTGAGAGCGGGCCGACAGGATCCAGCGGATTCAGGAGGATCCAGGCAGAGAAGAGAAGAGAGGCAGGCAGGCAGGCAGGCAGACAGGTTTCAGCAGAGGCTGTGGTTGTTCTCAGGTAGGAAACTACACCTTGTAGAGGCAACGATCCAGTGATGAATAGAAATTAGCCAGGGGTTTTGCTGGCTGATTGCAGGACACACCTCTTTTGAACACACAAACCACTCACCCACACTCACAGATCTCCGGAACCATGACAATCACAGCTGCAATTAGTCCAGAATGCTGCCGCTCGAGTCCTCACTAAGACCAAGAAAGTGGATTATAAACATCGTACAAAAAGTTCAGAAATTTGTGTTTGGTAGATTATTTCTCTGTTGTAACAATGCTTCTTGGCAATAAATTTCATACT
>JBBBVU010000010.1:10777363-10797589 GCA_037177055.1 Atherinosoma microstoma
TTTTGAATAGTGTAGCCTGTGAACCACTTTATATTGAATTACCTGAAGTCTAGAGTTAACCGAGCAATGATGAATATAACTCAGGGCTCTCTTCCAAATATCATCCTTGATTATAATGTTAAGATCCTCTTCCCATTTTTGCTTGATAAACTGTGTAGAACAAGTGTAATTATTAAAAAAAAATGTCACCAATGACGAAACTAAACCCTTGGTTTCTGGGAGCCCTAATACGATTTTAAACAGATCGCTAAATTAAATTTAGCCTGTAGTTGTTCAAATGAACAAAACCTTTTGTTGATATATCAATTTTTGATTGACTCTATACCAATCCAACTCCACACCCTGAAGACAGCATCCGTAAATGAAGGGGGGAATGCATGGTTATGCCATACAGGCGCATGCACAGATGTGTTGGGTAATTCACAAAATTTTCGAATTTGTGACCAGATTTTTTAAGAGTGCCCAATAATAAAATGTTCTCCTCTCCGAGAGGACATTGGCCTAGGAGCTGAAAAGAGGACCGCCCGAATAGAGGTATTTGAGACCAGGCTATGTTCTATTGTCAACCATGAAGGAATATTATCTGATGGCATTGGGTCTTTGATCTGCCAATACACCATAACTCTGACATTAGCGGCTCAATAGTAATGCAAGATACAAGGTTAGGCCAAGACCACCGCATTCCTTAGGTTGTTGGAGGTGTTGCTTTGATATTCTGTGTGCTTTGTAGCCCCAGATGAAAGGCAAAATAACGGAGTCGATCAGCTTAAAATATGACTTTCGAATATATACAGGGATATTCTGAAATAAATACAGAAATCTCAGTAGGGAGACCATCTTAATTGTATTTATTCGGCCAATCAATGACAAAGGTAATGTTCTCCATTTTTCTATGTTCTCTTTTAGAGCATTTAATCTTTCAGTAAAATTCTGTATAAAGAGAGAACTTGGGTATCAAAATAACAAAAAAACCCAAGTATTTGACTGTATCTGAAATTTTAAATTGAGTTGAGGCCACAAAGGATCTAAATCTGCCGTAAGTACCATAAGTACACTCTTCTGCCAATTTATGGTATATCCTGATACCATCCCAAAACCATTTATTAAATTTAGTAGTTTAGGGATTGAATGCTCTGGGTCTGATATAAAGATGGCAATATCATCAGCATAAAGTGATATTTTATGATCTACCCCCCCAATCGATATGGGTTTGATTAATGGGTTTTCTCTGATGCTGATGGCCAGGGGTTCGATCGCCAAAGCGAATTAATTTTACATTTTTAAATGTTAATTTATACCGACTGACATGAACCATGAAGTAAGCGTTACCGTCTGCAGCCACCAGAGGGCAATCTAGGCTTTTAATAACTAAATGTCGCTCCTGTACCGAAGATGAAGAATTCAACAGATTCAGTGATGTGGAATGAGATCGGCATATTTGTGGAATGAGATACGTATATTGAGAAACGGCCCTGGTTTGGTGAACTCACTTACCAGTAACTTGCTTGTCGGACTTCCTGGTTATGTTAACTTGGCCTATTCAGCCTCCCAGGTATGTTCTTCATGCTATTATGTAGCTAAACTGTTAACATGTTACATTAAAATACCAGACAACCATTCAGCCTGTTCTGTGTGCTTTTGTGTAGTTGAATAACTTGCCTTTCCAGATTAAATTTCTGCTCTTGGTCTTGGATTTTGTTGAATTAATTTCTAAATAAATGCAACTTTTAGTCCAGTGCGACTTATATACGGTTTTTACCTTTTCATGGCACATTTTTTGACTGAAGCGACTTATACTATGGAGCGACTTATAATCCACAAAATGAGGTAGTGCCCACACACTCAGGTAATTTCCATTTGTTAGTAGGCCTGTCGCCCTCTCATTTGTAGTGTGGTGTTGTTTCTGCATTTCATTGCTCTGTATAAACTTTGCTCTTATAAAGATGATATATAATAAATAAAACTAGTTCTTCTTTTTATCTTTGACTCATCTTGTGCAATTTAAGTAATCAGGCAGAGTTCTGCTAATTCTGCCATAAAGCTAGCTTGCTAAGTGCTGCTAAACTCTACCTGGTAGCTGAAAGATGCTCAGCTAAACGGTGGAGTATGGTTTGTTCAGCCCCCAAACTGCAGAAGAGCCAGGCGTCTTTCCTCTATTCAATCCTGTCGAATATTGATAGCTTGCTAGGACCAATATGGTGGCGCCGTTGATATATGAAGCGGGGCCCAATGCTGCGTCTACGTATATACTGTATATCTATGAGTCCACATATGGAAGCTGCCATATTTATGCCACCATTTTTACAATGGTGTCTCTGAATGAACAAACAACTGTATGTGGGATGTGGGAACTCTGAGCTTTAAAACTGCAGTTCTGGCTTTGTTTGATAGGTGTTTGAGTACTGTTTGGGAGTATATAGATTATGAATGGGGAGCCATAGATCCCCATTCATAACTAACATGTCTCACTTCCATGTACAGTATTAGCAATTTACTTTGTAACGCATGGTCATGGCTTAATGTATTTTCTATCAATGTCACATGATGAACTCCGTACTCTGCTGCATCACAAAGCCCCTTTTTCAATCCCAGTTTAAAAATACTGAACAGAAAATTGACACAAAAAACAAAACCACAACAAAAAAACGTTTAGTAGTCCAACTACACTTTGCTCTCAGTCTTTTATCATGCTTTCAGGAGCCATTGTTTCATACATATGTAACATGTTTCAATACAAATATCTGGGCCTGCTTATATTATTAAACCGTTTTTGATAAGTTTGATTGACTTAATTACACTTCATGATCTTCAAACTGAGTTTTATTTAGTTGTTTTCCACTTTACAAGCAGAAGGGGGGCACTTTCATTTTGAATTTGAGCCATTTCCAATGGACCTATAAATGAAATGTACTGCACACTATCTGAAATGATTAATAAGTGATGCATTACTTCTCTGATTAATAAGACTTAGGTTGACAACATCACTCTGCATCATCACAGTTAATTAAAACTTTTATCTCTGCTGTCACCAGTAGGAGTTGTGAAAACACTGATTTTGCCTTCACACATTTTCCCACAGTACAGTACAAAACAACCGATTACAAGTGAGATCCAGATTTCACCATAAATATTGGTAGAGTAACAGATCAAGTACCATTTTGGATGGCATATGAGAATGTTTAGTTGCTGTAGCATGACTCAAGGTGCTTGCTATCAATGCCACTCTCTAGTTGTTGCAGCTAGTTGCAAATCCATGGGGAGTTTTTTTTAAGTGGGTCAAAAAGATCCTTTTGTAATACTGAACATGGGCCGCAGACTGAAATGTATAAACTTCTGTGCTCTACAGAAAATTAAAATCCCTAATTCTCCAAACACATGGCTGCTGAATGAGTTTTAACAAGACATCCGGCTGTGAGGTCAATATAAAACACCACTGCCCCACTTCCCACTGGATATTTGGCTGAGAAAATAAAAAAAGAGGTTGTGGGGCTAAACTTGGCGCGGCTGCTAATCCTCTGCTAACGGTT
This sequence comes from Atherinosoma microstoma, assembly GCA_037177055.1. Lineage (NCBI taxonomy): Eukaryota > Metazoa > Chordata > Actinopteri > Atheriniformes > Atherinidae > Atherinosoma > Atherinosoma microstoma. The sequence goes on from JBBBVU010000010.1 coordinate 10,780,891, forward strand.
CCTGTCCCTCTTACCCTCAAGCGACAGCGTGTTGACAGCAGCCTCCACCCCCTTCATCTCTCCCTCCTCCATCCATCCTTCCATCAACCCCCACCCACCTGTCTCATGTCACATTGCTTCCCCCTCTTCCTCTCCAGCAATTTCCTTTTGCCCTAGCAGATCATGTTGCAGGATCCAACATTACAAAGACAGACACACACACACACACACACACACACACACTCTAGGAGCAGATAGGCAAAAAAGGGCACGAACACTCTTACACATACAAACACACACACACTCTCTTGCATGCCACCCATGCTATCATTTCCACCGCCGTGCCATTCCTCACAGTATGATCACTTACACCATCACACTTTCCAGCTCTGTATATTTCTCTCTTTGCCCCTCCCTAATGTCTCCATGTTTGTATTCCTGTCTTTCTTGTCAGTCTGGCTCAGGGAACAGTCTGTGTCGAAAAATTTATCAGAAGCAAAAGATAAAACCAGCTCAGAAAAAAAACAAAAAAACAGGAAGTACTTTTTCTGGCATTATAAACAAAATCCCAGAAATAACCTCTCAACAAATTGTGATTCAGGTTGTCTTAGTGGAAACTGGACTTCAGCAATACATCATGGCCCTGTTTTGTACAGTGGCCCAGAAGTGTCTCAGCAATACAAAAGCCACAACACTCCACAATTAACCACAACACAACACAATAAGCCACAACGGAAGTTACACTGTTTTGCACACGAACAGTGTTGCAAGATCAGGTGGATTTCCGCACAATTGGGCCTCTTTTGAAAAAATGATAGCATTGGGTATTGCGTTTGGTTGGAAACTGTCAGTCATGGCAATCCTATGCACGAAGTGGGCGAAAGTAAAAGTTACGCCGCAGGAACAAAAAGGTGATTGAAAAGAAGAAAAAATGCTGTGAAATTTTCATTGTGGGGTGTTGTGGCTTTTGTATTGCTGTGACACTTCTGGGCCACCATAGTTTTGTGTTTTTATAAATCTACTGTTACTTCGGCAAATCCAAGTTTTTTTTTATCAGGGGCTGTTCTTCAAAAAGAAGATGGTGGAAAATGCTGAATAAATGACAGAAGATCCTCCAGGCATAGGTAGCTGTTGCTGTTTTAACAACTGCTGAAACGCCCCCAAAAAACTGCAGATAAACAAAGAGAAATACCTCTAAATAAAGGCATTATAGTCCATGTAGATGAACTATTCCCATATACAGATGATGTAATTGTGGAGTTTATGGAGTTTTGTCTGAGTTATGAGGAGTCAGAACCGGAACAGCTTTTGTTGAAAAAGTTGAACAATACTTTTTCAAGCGTTGAAAAGGGTGAAAGCACACTGCAGTTGCAAAGAAAGATGCAAGCTGAGCCCGTTTAAAAGATTTATTATGAATAGAAAGTTAAAATAATAACAAATGCCCACATTGAAATAATCAAATTAAATAAAAACAATCAAATACTATACCTAAAAGTCAAATAAAAACTAAGTGGGCTAAAAAAAACCAAATGGTTAAAAGGCCAAAATGATAAAATGTCACCGTCCAGGGTTTGGGCTTGTTAAAGTGCAGAGGCGCAATGGGCCGGTCTCCTTCCAGCTCCGGGTCAACGGGTCTCGCTTGGTCACACACACATGGGTCACCTGAAAACAGTAGAGCATACACGCCAGCACGAGAGTGCGACACACCAGAGCCTAAAGGCCCGTTTATACTTGCGCGTCGTCCGCGTCAAATTGGTTACGGTGTCACTGCCGTAGGCCATGCGGAGGCTCAACGCGCACCTCTTCAGACCAGACATGCATCCCAGCTACGCGGAAGTACTTCTTTGTGATTGGTCAGATTGTGATTACTTGTTTTTCGGATATTTAACTATGTTTAAACTGCAGGCAAAAGTGACATAAAACTGATTTTTTCGAGAGCCGATGACTGTTTACATTACTAATTTTGCAGCCACATTGCTGATTTTGTGCGCAAAATCCACGGAGAACACAAACTCATGCATAATTAGCAGGCTGTGCTGCAGCTTTGTCTACTAACAGCACCCCATAGAGACTGATCACTACATGTCGTTTGTGTATAGTAAACTTGTTATGTTAAACCATTAAAAACTCCACCCTGTGGAGTTTATCAGCAGATCCCAGCCCTACCGCTACCTGCAGATTCGGAAAAGAAACAGCAACACGGCGCTTTTACCCTACGCTCGAGTATAAACACACACTGCCTCTGCGTCAGCTCCGCGGACCCGACCTATATAAACCGGCCTTTAGGCTATGTGGGTGGAGTGTGGCTACAATACTTAACTGGCCTTTACACGGCAAGGCAAAGTTCTCCTCTGCCCCTGCGTGTATTCAACGTCACAACACTCCTTCACTGGTGTCTGTCCCTCCCGGCTGGCTCTGGTCCTCCTCTGGCACGCTGGGACACCTACGCGGAAGAAACACATCAGGCAGCAATCGCGCTCCAACTAACGGTACTTTGGCTTAGCCTTCTTCAACTAGCGATACTACTTTTTCCAGTTCCTGTCCTTGCCCTGCCTTTGCATGTCTGTCACTTTGTAACGCTCGCAGTCCCAGCGTGCATGTGCCTTCCTGCTTCTGCTTCGGCTTGCAGCTCCTCAGCTCGGCTCGGTGTCCCCTGCCTGCTTCGCTCACTTCCCCTTTAATCTCGCGGGTTTCTCATGCGCAGGTGTGATTGATTTCATTAGGATGATTGAGATGTGTGACAACAGGGGGTGGCTAATTAACATGCAAAGTTAAAAGCACAGCAACTAAAACTCAGTTTAAAACACACTAAAAAAAGACAAACAGGACACAGTTAAAAGCAATTAAAATACCAAGCCCCTCGTGCCGGATCACAATGATGTAGGAATAACTGGTGATTAGTGATAAGTCTTGGGTTTGATAAACTACCATTACTTGCAATGTTCATATTGGAATAGTGGTGTCTTTTAGTGTAATACCACTGAAGGCTGTTAGTTTGTTCAGCCAGATTCTATCTCTAGCTCTAACAGAATCCAATAGAATTTATCATAAAAGTTGGAAAGTTGTTGGAATTCCTGTTTATTTCCCTTTTAAATTGGGCCACATTTGTAAGGAAAATGCATTTGTGGGATGTGTCACATAGTTGAGTATGTGGGTTGTTCCCATAAAAAACTTGCCAATTCTTCTCTGCCAATACCGAAGAGCTTATTGTGCTATTGCATTTTGATGTTGTTTATTGGATTGGGTGTTTGAAAGTCTGAAGTAAAAAAACATATTGGTAATTTAACAAACATGAGCCTCCATAGCATGTGGAAGAATCATACAGAGCCACATCAGCCTGGCACCTCTTCCTCATGATGGTTACTAGCTTGGTCACATACTGCTTTGGGATGGCATCCATTCCTCAATCATCATTTGTCAACAGTCAGCCAATCAATAAAAACCTTTAAAAAAATACTTTAACATCTTATTTGGCTCTAGCAACCGTTATTGACAGTAGCTGGACAGGAAGGTGTTCATGTGTTTATGATGGCTACCCCATGCTATGCACCAAAACATTGCCACAGACATATAATTAAATGAATTTCTAATTGGATGAATTGCTAAAAGACTGCATAATATCTTTGGTTATGGATTATGATAACCAAAGACATAATAAAAAAACAACAACTAAGAAACAAACAAACAAACAAAAATAAATGCAAATAATAGCTTCCTGATAAAGAATATAGATGTTCCTAAAATGTAACATCAGAAGCTCAAACATTGCAAATTGTGAATAAATAAATGAATCTGAATAAAACTACTGGTGGAATTACATGGCTAGATAAAAATCTCCTTGATAAACAGGGACGTCAGATTCTGTCACGCTTCACCCCTACACCCTTCTTGAGTAGCCTGCTCATGCAGGTCACCTGATATCTCCAGCAGTCTAATTTGCCATTTGCCCTGCTCAGTATGTAAGACTTGACCTCAGGTAGGTCATCTATGTTGCTTTTTGCACCTCAATGCTGCAGCTTCTTCTGTGTTGTTGTTAACATGTTAATGTTTCTGACTGAAATGCGTTAACTTCTTGACTACAACATACTTCCTCCTAGTAATCTCAGAGTATTCTCAGACTTCAGATTTGTGTGTCATTATCAGACCCAGATGATGTCTACACCAACAGTTTATGGATAAATTCTGTTTTACATGGATATCTGGTCATTTTTCAGAGGCGATTTTTGTTAAGATTCAGTGCTATACAACTCAAATCTCTGCTAAAGCCAAAAAGCTGATTCTTTAATTGACTCGTTTGGCATCATTTATTAGATTGGATGATTTAAGTCTAAATAAGCAAGACATATTGGCAATTTGACAGTTTATTCATTTAATAAGCGGGAGCCTCTATGGCATGTGGATACACAGCCACAACAGCCTGGCACCTCCTCCTCATGCTGGTCGCCAGCTTGGTCACATACTGCTGTGGGATGGCATCCATTCTTCAACCAGCATTTGTTCTTCAAGTCACCTAGTCTGGGTTTGTTGGTCATGCTGGCACCAACAGCATGCCCAAGCTGATCTCACAAATGGTCAATGGGGTTGAGGTGAGAACAGCTGGCAGGTCATTTCATCCTCTCCACTCCCAAATTCTGGAGTTAGATAAAACCTGCTCTATGAGGATGAGCATCATCCTCATTGGAGGACAGAGTTCAGTTCCAGACTGTGGAGACACTAGTGGCAACTGGTTGCAGAATCTCATTTTTTATATCTCTCCACATTGAGATTTCTTCTAGTGATGACAAGCCTTGTTTTTCCAGTGAAGGAGATGGCGCCCCACACCATCACACTGCCTCTTCCAAACGCTGTTACCTTATCAGTGCAGAAATCAACATAATGATCTCCACATCTTCTTAACACCTTGAACCTACAATCCAACTGCTGTAGGCAGAATCTGGACTCATAGCTGTTCATAACATTCCTCCACATGTACAGGTTCCAGTCAACATGTTGCAGACACCAGTATAAATGGACCTGATGGTGAAGGGCAGTCACAGCTGTCAGTAGCAGAATAAGCTGTTTGGCATTGGCAGAGAAGATTTGGCAAGTTTTTCATGGGCACAACCCACATATTAACCTCTGCTGCTCATCCCACAAATCCATTTACCTTATAAATGTGGCTCCACTATAAATGGGGAAACAAACAGGATTTCCTACAGTATAAGATCTAGTGCCAAGAAGCATTGTTTCAACAAAGTAATAATCCAGTAAATGCATATTTCCTTACTTTTTGTGCGAAGCACATTTCTTTTAGCTTCTTCCTCTTTGTCGTGAAGATCATATTATTTTTCCCCTTTTCAAACAATGCATTAGCATAAAGTGTAACGAAAACTTATCAAGGTCTCACTTTGAAGGTTAAAAGACCTCATGAACATTGGTTTGGGCTATCATCCAAACACAGTATTTCCCTACTGCAATCTAATATTTTGGAAAATTCCTTTCAAGATGAAGATATTTCCAAATTCCAGTCTTAGTGTTGATGTGTGAACGGGGTGTCTAGAGGTTTCTTGATTCCCATTTCAGATTGTAAAGTGTTATAACCATCAGAAGGCAGAAATTCTTTTTATAGAATGGAAAATTACGTGTATATAAATGCACTGAGCTAGAATCCAGGTTTTAAAGATGAATATTGAAATCAAGGTTATGGTAAAGTTAGAATAAGCGACCAGACAATGAATAACATCAGACATTTGTGTGGTTTTCATTATAAACTGGTTCACCACTGTTAAAATCAGCACTCATGTCACTGATCCCAGTGACATGATTGCATATTGCAAACCCACCCACACTCTCTGGAATTCTGGGAAAGAATGTCTGGAGTAGGGGAAAAGTCAGAATGAAGAGCCTTGTTCTCGGACTCTGTGTTTTGATCTTCTCCATATGTGAGTGTGTATTCTCGTGTGTAATAATGTGTTCTGTGACACAGGCTTTCAGCCCACGCACTTTCCACAGCAAGGCAGTTTTGTTCCTCTGGTGTAAATGTAATCCTGCAGAAACTGTTCCTCCAGAACAGTTTGACATTTTAACAACATACTTAATCATTCTGCACATTTATGGCATTTTTGTTTTAGATTTACAGAATTTAACTTATGATAGATTCAACATCTCATACAGTTTTCCAGAGAATACTTACCCAAAATGAATCTAAAAGTCTTCCATATTTTTCTTTTTTTAGTATGCATTGAATTGTGTTTACCTTGGTTAAAGACAATCTGATCCTTTGGTCCCCAGTTGTGCCTTAAAACAAAATTCAATCCTTGATGCTACCTATCCTGACAGTTTCCTGTAAATGGATCTCATATCTTATTCTTCACTAACCTTTCCTAAACATTTCAGCAACAACCGTTAGACAGGCAGATGGTGTATTGTGGAAAAGAAATGGTCAATGCGGGCACTCACATGTCTGCAACTATCTGCAATGCAACAGACAATAAATCTGTTTGGTAACTGACAGAAGCCTCTGACCTACATGTGGAGGTGAGAATGGGAATAGTAGATTTTACGAGAAAAAAAAACCTTCATCTGTGAATCAGATGGATTTGCAGTGTGCTGTTACAGCTGGCTGCTGCACGTGCTGCAGCAAGTTGTCCCAGATACAGGCGAAGTGTAAAACATCAGAGTCTCATAGTTTTCACTGTGATAGACTGACTATGATAAGTACCAGGGTGGAACCAGCCTATGTGCTCAGAGGTGCAGCTGTTTGGAAAATTACTGGTTATACAAACACCTGATGTCAATCTATTTTTAAACCAAGAATAAAGAAAATTCTACACCTTGTGGTTCTGGTTTACACTGTAAAATGTAGTATGTTGGCTTTACTAAAAATACAAAATAGAGGCAATAAAATGTCTAGAAAAAACAAGTTTTTGTTAACTTGAGTTACCGAGTACAATTAACTGGAACAACATGAGTTTGTAAAACTTAAATTAATTGATCGAATTTAGTTTGCTGTTAGTACATGAGGTTGTGGAAAAAACTTGATGTGATAAATTAAACATAAATTACAAGAATTTTTTTTACAAAATCTTGCTTTTATTTTGAACACATGTTGATTTAAAGTTCACCTCAAAACAATTGATGAACTCAAAATGATTTTTGTTTTGTAGCAGGAACTTAGTGTGGACGTGTTTTTTTTGTTGTTAAAACTAATGTCAGGCAACAGAGCAGTTGTCTGTATATTTTGTTTTAAACACAGGGAGTAATTGTAGAACATACACAAGACACTATGGGCGGCTGCAGCTCAGGAGGAAGAGCAGTCGTCTGCCAACCGGAAAGTCGGGGTTTCGATTCCCGGCGCCCTGACTACATGTCGAAGTGTCCTTGGGCAAGACACTGAACCCCGCCTTGCCTATCGGGGGGTATGAATGTGTGTAGAAGCACTCAGTAGGATACAATATTAGTGCTGTATAAATGTGCTGGGTGAATGAGATATGTAGTGTCAAAGCGCTTGATCATGCGACTAGAAAAGCGCTATACAAGTACAGTCCATTTACCATTTTCTACCAAAATGAATTGGAAATAATTTATTTAAATCATCAATTAGCATTCTAACAGGTGAACTGTATCTTTATGTCTGAACATGTTGTCTATAGACATGTTGTCTCTACACTGAAACTATGGTGAAAAGTGGATTATTGCTGATATGAGGTCAATATGGTGACCAAAAAATGTTTCCGTCTATTTTGCCAAAAACTGGTTTCCTCATAAATGAAACTTTGAAGGAAGAGATCATGAAGAAGGACAACAGATGTTTTCTTTCTATCTTTTATAAACATTTTCTAATTCCCAAGTAAGTTATTATTATTCATCATAACAGTGAGAAACAAGAAGATGAAAGAAAATAAACACGAGAAACTTCAAAACAGTTTGGATGTTTTATGATTGGAAAATTGAAATGATAGCTTTCTTCTAATATTTTACCTTTAACTGAAATCTTTAGAGACGTTTTGTGTCATTTGGATTATTGATCAACCAAACTGATACAATTTTATAAAGTACTTTGAAAATGTGGATCTTTTTAAACTTGCTTTTGCTTAGTTTTATGTATTATGTTCTTTGCATTTTGTGTTGTTTTGTGTTGCATTGTGAAGCACTTTGTGATTTTATCTTGAAAGGTGCAATAGAAATAAACATGTACTTACTTACTTAAGAACTTAGTAATTTGAACTATCACCAAGCTTCCAAACTAAAAGCACAAAGTTGCAAATTGCATTTCCCCATATTTGTTATTAACAGAAGTGGACAACATTGTGGGAAGGTGCATTCATTAATCAACCTTTTGCACTCCAAAGTTCATAAGACTTATGATTACCATTACTTACAACTACATTAAAATGCAATTATATCAACTATATCTATTGAAACCAATGTTACACTTTACAGTATAGCTTCCTAGGGCTTTTCAACTCGGTCCCACAAGGGCCGCAGTCCTGCAGGTTTACAATGTTTCCCTGCTCCAACACACCTGACTCAAATTAAATGGATCCAACAGCCTATGATATTCTGCACAATGACTCATTAACTTTTGTCAGATGTGTTGGGGCAGGGATACATCGTAAACCTGTAGGACTGCGGCCTTCGTAGGGCCGAGTTGAAAAGTCCTGTCCTAGAGGATCCTCTTGCCTTTATTATGATTTTGGATAAACATGCATTGCTAATTCGTAAAGATTGCTATATTGAGTACAAAAGTTCTGATATATCCAATAAATGCTTTATTTGTTCTTTCATCTGCCATTTGTATAAAATGAAAGAAGCTTTCTAAAACTTTCTTTCAGAATCTTTTTTTTTCATCATGAGTCAAGCTAAAGGAGCTGTGATCCTTTTACCTGACTGAAAACACCAACGCTGCTACTTCAGCCTGTCGTGAGTCAGACTTGGAAACTTATGAAACCTTTCCTTTAAAAGCTATCTTTGGCTCCTGCATAGTCCTTGAGTCAGTGTGTCCTTCAGACCATGCAGCCACTACCTGAAGAGACTCCAAAGATCTTTCCATTATTACTCTGCAGGAGAGAAGAGATGAAGGGAGCAGGGTACAAAGACAAATATACAGGTAAAGAAAGAGAGGGAGAGCCATTCACAAAAGAAGCAACGGATAACAAATGGTGATCTCGAGCGGCTGTGAATCATCTGCGCTGTCTCCATCAAGCCCACGCAGCCAGCTCAAGAGGTGTATTAATAATCATTATCATATAAAAGGCATTTTATAAATGGCAGAATGAGAGAGACAAACATCACATTCCGCCTACACATGCAGACCTGCTATCAGGCCTTCTTACTAGCTGCTGTAAATTTCACTGTTTGGGCCTTTATTTACCCTTTCAGTAAAGAGTTGATTTTGCTCAAATGTTTACACACATGTCCGGTGTCACTCTGACTGTGATGCAGGGATATATCAATAATAAACTCCTAGACTTAGTTTAGAATAAATTTTGGAAACAGGTAAAGAGCCCAGTAAGATTTTTTTCCCCTTCTCTGTTTGGCAATAATAACCCAGCAACTTACCTTCATTATCACATGTTCTTTTTGAAGTTTCAGTACTGTTTGACAATGCTGAGCAAGACTCCTTTCCCCACATGTCAGGTCTTATATCTACACCAGGTTTTCCAAAGGTTTCCACAACCACAAACAAGTACTGCAATCAAAATGACAAAAATTGGTTGTTTATTTTGTTCCTACCCTTAAATATGGCCAGCATCCTGTAAAGTTCCAAACCTACAAGTGGCAGGAAGACAATATGCCTCATATGAGCATTTCCACATTCTCAAGAATCTCCTTTAGAAAACCACAAAATTTTTATTAGGAAGCCTGAAGATGGATTGGTGTGTTATGCTCATTTGGATTTAATTATTTGCATGAAACGACTGTGTGAAAACCTTGTTTTCCATATCTGACTCATTGACTAATCCGTTGCTGTTTCGAACAAATAGTAAATAGACTGTACTTGTATAGCGCTTTTCTAGTCACATGACCACTTAACACTAGGAGCTTTTTTGGAGTTCTAAACATTCCGAGCAGCGCCGCTAACGGTCATCTGACCACTATATAAGTAATTCAGGGTTTGGGCTGATATAGCATGCTGTATAATTGAATGTTGACAAAATCAAAACTTAATATCGCTAGGTAATCATAATAATAGGGATAATGTGTAAAGCAGGGATCTTCAAAGTCCGGATCCCGGTCCGGATCCGGACCGCATGGCACATCAGCCTGGACCCACCCCAACTTATGTTCTGAATTACAAAGCGCTATTATCTTAAGTCTTTTTCAAAATGAATACCATAAATAATAAAAAAATAAACTGTTTATAATGTGAAATAAAGTGTCCCTGGATATTATTCACAGCGATCTAGTGGTAAAAAATCTTTATGTTCATCAGTTTTCGTTGTCTTGTCATAAAGCGGTGTGTCTCGACCGTCTGTGACAGCCAACCTGCCTTCTGTCTGTGAAGCAGGCAGCAGGACATGAGCAGAGGGCTGCTTTGAATGACAGGAACCAGTAGCCTATAAGTATAAGGTAATAATGGGCATAAACAGCCGAATGAAACAAATAATGTCTATTTACCTGTTGCCAATGAGGCGGTGCCTGAAGGAGGAAGGCGCGGGACGAGGGGGGGTTGTGTCCGGCTCGTAGTCGCTGTCCTCTCCACTGTCGCTCTCCACCTCAAAGTCTGACACCTCACATCTGTCCAACTGTCCCTCATCAATATTTTGAAGCATCGATAGGGCTTCCTCCACTGTATATACTTTCTTTGTTCTCTTCATCTCTCTATCTTATTCTCTCTCCAAATTGACCGACTCAATCAGCGATTAGCTATCAGTAAAATGATGGCCATCTTCCTCTCTCTCTCTCCCAGATACACACACACACCACACACTCTTATATAGTCCAGTGATAACAAATTGATAAATTTTTGTAAGGCGGGAAACATCCTCACAAAATTGTTACTATGGTAATGGGTCTCCCTCACGCTGCATTTACAATGTATCACCATGGGCCGCTCAGAGTTGCTGCGGTTTAGAAATGTTAAAATGCTTGTAAATCTTGATGTGTTTACTTTTAAAAAAGAAAGAAGAAAGTAAAAATATTGACAACAAGTATCTAATAAAAGTCATAAAACATCAGGTACAGGCGTCTTGTTTTTAATTCACTAATTAGCATATTAAAGTGACTGACGGTCAAAAGACCGTTAGCGGCGCTTCTGTTAAAGTGCTTTGACATTACATGTCACATTCACCCATTCACTCATAAACATACTAAGTGCTTCTATACACATTCATACCCCGATAGGCACATCGGGAGACAAGGTGGGGCTCAGTGTCTTGCCCAAGGACACTTCCCAACCAAAGGGATCTCAGTAACTGAAAGTATGTGTGATGGGGCCAGGATTAAAAGCTAGAGTTGGTAATGTTGGAGAGCTAGCAAGATTTGAAAGTGGCACTTCCTCTAAGCTCCACCCTCTCCCATCAATGCTCCAATCGAGCCACACGGCATGAAATGTGCTATACAAATAAACTTGCCTTGCCTAAATCCCCAGGTGGTGTTGTCGTCTTCTTAAAGTTGATTTTATTCCCTTCTTTTATTCAATTGTTTTTTTTAGCTTTAAAAGCCTAGGCCACCGCATAAAGAAATATTATATTACATTTTTTGCTCTGAAATGCCCCCTCAGCTATGGCGGAGGGTTTACTTCTGGTGTTTGCCCGGATTAGTCTAGTCGGCTTGAACACTTTTCTCACTCTTGTTACATTAAAGGTACAGTGTAAGAATTACTGATATAAGGTGGGCATAGAAAAGACTTGAAATACCAAGCACAGTTGTGAATGAACGGTGGCCCCCAACGGCCAAAAATCTTAAATATGCTTTCATCTCCAAGTAGATCCAGTGGCTTCATGTGCAGCGATGACTGATCTACAGGTAACTACTTCAAAATTGTGTTTGTGTGTAATGTTTTCTTCGAAGTGCCTTTTAAGCCGCCACTTATCCCAAACAGTGCTCTAGCACCTATTTAACAAAGCCAGTACTGCAATTTCAAAACTCAGAGCATTCTCACTTCACACACAGAGTTGTCTTTCTATTCAGGACACCATAGTAAAAATGGTAACCCTAATATGACAGCTGCCATGTATGTAGCAAGTATATGAAATGGCTCATTCTATGAGAATTGAGTTTTGGTTAGTACACACTGCACCTTTAAATCATGAACACTACTTGGAGATTGGAATAAAAACTACTTGGTTAGGATGTTAATTTATGAGGTATTTCTTTTTTAAGACTAAAGTAACAAAAAATGTAATATTTCTTTACTTGCAGTTACTGAAATAAAGAACTCAAAGAACTTGACCGTCCATCCATCCATTTTTTGCTGCTTATCTGGGGTTTGGTCGCAGGGATAGCTGCCTGAGAAGGGAAACCCAGAGTTCTCTCTTTACATTTTTGCCCATGTATTAGTAGTCAGTAAGGATATTCTTTTCAAATGATCCTTCATTTTTCGAGCCACTTTGGTTATGTTTCCCCATCATCAGCGTCCACCCACGGCAGGCTACTTGGCACAGGAAGCTGAGGAGCAGGAAGTGAAAGTGGGTGATTAAGGCATATCCAGACATGACTACCCACTGCATCTAGTCCAGATATGAGTGATGCTGCTTTGACAACAGTGCCATTTCAGCGACAGCTGGTGAAAAAAGCTAATTTTGGAGACGGTAGGAAGAAATCGCGCTTCATCACTTAAACATCCCAGCACACTTTTGGGTGATAAAAAGAATACTTCACATGATTGTTAACATGTACCAAAATAGATGCAGTGTACTCATACTGACCTTGTGCTTCTCACATAAGTGTTGACACTTCTGACTGATTACAAATTCTTTATTGTGGTTGTAAATACATGCTTTGGCATCGAGTTAGTAAAACACTTTAAAAAAGAAAACAGATGGAAAGCTTTCAGACCCTTCAACTTTTCCACACTTTAAATTACCTCAAATTGATTAAATCTCAGTTTTTTGGGGTATTTAGTCAATTTATCAAAGACAAAACTGATACATCTAATTTGTGTAAGTATACAGACTGCTGTGTTGGAATCTTTCTGTGATGGGGTTTTTCACCGAAGTGCTTCCAGTGCTGCTTGAGGAGAAGATTCTATAACTTAGGAGACTTTAATTGTAAATTGGATTAAAACATGATATTTTACTTTACTTTTAATGGATTGTGTTTGGCTCTGCCTTTAATATTGTACAGTATTTTCTACAAAGTTCGCCGTTCTCAGTCCCAGTGTCACACAAATATTTCAGACAAATCTGTAAACTTGATGCACCAGATGGTTTGCTACACATAACCATCTGGGAAGTCTTAATTGGAAAGTGTTTGGAAAAGGCCAGACACCTTCAAAAAATCCTTGGCAGATGAACCATCTGTCTGACACCATTTTTCACGGGCAAGATCCGACCAACTGCATCAACAGAGAGATGCCTGCTCGGTAGAGGAACAAAAAGTTTCAGTATTTCTTTAAATTCTGATAAAACTGATGATCTTCATTTACATTTATCTCTTTCAGATCCACAGTTGTAAACTGTCATTTCATCAGCAGCTGCCAGTGCAGGACACTGACAGGTCAACAAGCATGAAGCTTGGAGTTTTACAATCCATCTGCATCCATTTAAGCCCCTTGTTTAAACTTTTCCAACTAAAATGAGGCAGAGGACATTTAGCACAGCTTTTTCAAAAAATTTGATTCGTGATTTATCAGAATCACAGTACATCTAAAGTTACACATATTACAACCTCCAGAATGGCAAAGTGTGATCCAGTGTTGTTGACTATTAAAAGGAAGACAAGACTGCTGTGGGCCGCAACAATGCCCAAAACAAGAAAACCAGAAAGCTCACTCTGTCCTTTCCTCACACACAGGAAAACCATGAAGAGAACTGCCCTCCTTAACTTCCAGCCAATCAGATATGAGACGCATCATTGTTCACTGCATTGATTGAACTTCTGACATGTTTAATTACACTGTAAATATCACTACTACAGAAACATAATATTTTTTTTCTCAGCTGAATTTATTCTGTAACCACGGTAACACTGGGAACATGACAGTTACGTGTAATATGTCCCAGGCCGTTTCTCAATATGCGTACTTGTGTTCATGTGTACTTTTGAAACGTCATCAGTTGACGTCCAAGTACTGTTCCAATACAAAGAATGCATCAAGTCAAGTACGCTCCATATTCCCGGAAGTGTACTTGCTCCACTCATTTTATCGAGGATGCATCAGTGGTGACTTCTGTGGACTTCTGGCAGCCTACTATCCTAGAATGCACTGCAGTACCACATTGAACGTGTTCGAAAGATGGCGGAGATATGATATATATAGCAATAATATATATAGTATAATAAATAAAATTGTACATTTTCTACTGTTTGTATCTTTGTATATACTGAAAAAAGAGACGTTGGGGAAAAAAACGTACAAAAGTTGACACGTATGCCACTAGCATAAGTCCCCGGCATCCTGGCACGTCGCTCCCATATCTCCCTCCTCAGCAAACAATACAATACAAAACTAATATATTGATTTTATATTGCTGACTTTGATTAACAGATGATTAGAGCCTATCCCACAAAAGTAGCTTTGTTAATTTATTAAGATAGTATTTTCTCATGTTACAATTCTCTGATGTGATTTTGTGATACTGGTACCACTAATCTTGGGCTACATCTGAAACGCTTCTTGGAGAGCACTAAAAAACTTTAAACTATGCATCATTGTGGAAATTTTTGTCCACTTAGGCAAATTCTTCCTCTAAATCTGGCTGTTATTTTTTGCTGTGTTGTTGCATATTGCACATATTGTAAGAAAGTCTCTCTTCACAAATTTTAGAATTCAATTTTTATGTTATCAAATAGCATTTTATGCATAGGCCCGTCATGGGGCTGATTTTAGTGGTGAATAGTAAAAAAAAATTTTTTTCTCAAATAATAACCCTAAACATCACAGAATGCATAATTATACTTTGTAATAGTTAATTGGGCGGCACCACAAAACACTTGTGCTTTGAGCACCCAAATGGCTAGCAGTGGCTCTACTTCCAAGCCACCAGACTTCAGTGTAATTTTCTTGATCAACAGCTCTCCAGACTTTCTGAAAGTCTGGCAAAAATTTTCTTTTTACATTTCTTCTTTCTTTTTGCTCATTTTCAGTCCAGTCCTTGCACCTGACCATTTTCAGAGGAATGTGCTTCTTTTTAATGTAATTAAACACTGGATTGTTCAAGCACAAAAGGCCCCTTTTTCAAGTGATGAATCACTGGCATTTTAATCACAGACAACTTAGCAAAGAACCAATTTAAAATAGTGTTTTTAGTCACATTAATAGCAGTTTAACACAGAAACACATTATTTGCTCTCATTTGTTTCGTAGCATATTTGAAAAAGGCCAATGATAACAACTTGATAGACATAAAATAGTATTTTCGCACCAAGATGATTTCCAAAAAGACTTACTTTCTGAAAACTTGGCTAATCATTGCATTGCTGCATGGTGTGCAGTGTGTTGCTAATACATTTATGGAAAATGGACAAAAAAACAACATCTACAACAGATGAAGTGTCCTAAAGTGATGTCCTCAAAATATGTTTAAATGTCTGGACACAGGGCCAGAGAGATCCATCTGAACCTTCAGTTGATCCATTTACTGTTCACTGAAGCCTGAATGGTGGTTGTCAAGAACGGAGATAGGGAAACTGGGACAGAAGTCTGAGGTATGCTAAATGATACCAGAATCTGGCTGAAAATCAGTGGCAACAGGTCTGATGGAGAGATAAATCCTCACTAGGGCCCGGACCTCAACATTACTTAAGCAGTGTGGGATCATCTGGACAGAAAAGAGAACAAAAGGCAGAAACTTTCAAAGAAAAGCTTTGCAAAGTCATCCTAGAAGTCTGAAGAGCTATTCCTGAAGACTACTTAAAGAGATTACAAGAAAACTTGTCTCAGAGGGGTCAGACTGTGTTGAGAAATGAAATGGTCACACTAAATTACTTTCAATCGCCTTAGAATTGAACAAACTGTTTCTACCTGATTTATGGTATCTTCAGCCTGCATGTGTGGTGGTTTACAGTGATCTTAAAGGTCCCATATTATGCAAAATTCACTTTCTAAAGGTTTTCTAACAGTCATATGTGTCCCCAGGACAGTGTATGAGACTCAGGAATTAGAAAATCCTGTCCCCGCTCTCTCTGTCTTCCTTCCTCCAATTTTTAGCGAATGTGTGCTCAAACAGGTGTGCCCGAAATCTTTCCCCAAGTGACATTGAGAAGGGAAACAACCACTCCCGGCAAAGTAGATGCAGCCATGGACCCGTCCCCCCAGCTAGCTGGGCCCGAAATCTCAGAGCGTAGGCGATTGTTTCTCCTCACAAACCCTCCAAAATGGCAAAGTTAAGAGCAAAGCACGGCAGTTGCTCTGTTAATGGCTTCATCAACGAGCACAAAAGTCTGTATATACTTCCTTCATCTGAGCCCCTGAAGACCCAGTGGATGGAGACTTCCAAAAGTTTTGTATGTGTGCGCCCAGCATTTTAAGGAGGACTGTTTTCACAACTTGGATGCAAATAATGCAGGCTTCGCCAAACAGCTGAAGTTGAAGCATGGATCGGTACCAACTGTCTGTGATACATCTGTAAAGGTA